>JAJJLU010003656.1:0-41590 GCA_023807065.1 Isotricha intestinalis
ACAAAGAACAAAAAAAAGAAATTGAATTTCTTAAAACAAATAACAAAGAATTAAAAGATAATTATGAAAATTTAAAAAAACAATTTAATCAATTTTCTGAAGAAATAAATAATAAAATAAATAATCTAAATCAACCTTTGAAGTTAGAAAATAATACAGAATATTTAAATAAAATAAAATATTGGATTAATCCTAACTCTAACATAAAATTTAAATTATTATATAAAATGTCAAGAGATGGAGATAAAATTCAAACATTTCATAAATTATGTGATAATATAAATTCACCAACAGTTTGTTTAATTTCTTTAAAAGATGGAAATATTATTGGAGGATACACAACTTTAACTTGGGATTGTTCAGGAAAATGGAAAAATGATAATGATTCTTTTATCTTTAATTTGAATAAAAATTTAAAATGTGAAAAAGGCTCAAATGAAGGTTCAATATATTGCAGCAAAAGCTATGCATTAGATTTCGATAGTTTTTGTTATAATGAAAATTCAAAATATAGTATGAAAAAGTTGATTTACAGAGGAATAAGTGGTGGATATTATAAAAATGCCAATCAATTATTAGATTATAATCCAACAATTGAATTAGAACCGAATGAAGTTGAAGTTTTTGAAGTTATCATTAGTTAAATTATCATTTAATATATATTAGTGAATTATTATAATAGAAATTATAAGTTCTTTAAATTAGGTTATTTTTTATTAAATATTTATTTATAATTAATTAATATTACATGAAATAACCTTAGTTTAATTTTTATTTCATTAAAAATTATAATTTTTTTCATTTATTATTATTAGCTTCATTCACAATTCTCAAAATCAAACAAATTATAATCTATTTTTTTACAATTATTAATTAATCAATATCTTTTTCATTATCATGATTATTTATAATAAAGAAGAATTTACATTATTAGTTTTTATCTTAATAAGTAAAATTCTTAAAATGTATAGGACTTAAGTTATTAAAATTAGACATTGAATTTGCCGAAATACTATAATTTTCAGGAATATCTTTTAATCTTATTTGAGTAAGATTATTATTAGTTGTATTCACAAAAGGACTTAATTCATTAACATTTTCATTTTCTTGATAATTATTATTTATTGTATTATGATAGGGATTAAAATCCAAATCATTTTTTTGAGGAGTATTAAAATTTTGAATAAATTTTGATGATGAATTTGAAGAGCTTTGATTATTTATCAAAACATGGAAATTTTTATTTTTTAAAGAATTTAAATTGTTTAAACTTTGCTTTAGATTATTATTATTTTGATTTATATGATTAAAATTGATAAAATTCAATTGATTAAAATTATTTTCTTCAAAAGAAGAAGAACGAGAAGTGATTGTTGCAGATTTTTTAGATTGTTCGATACAAATTTTTTCATCATTTAAATCTTTAACATTTTTAATATTAATATCATTACTAATACTCCCATTTTGAGGAGTAGTACTTTTAAGATCAAATCCGTTTTTACTCACATTTAACTCTTTCTTTTTTATTTCTGTATTATTTTGATTTGAAATATCGGACAATGTTTTAGTGTCGTTTTCTTTAACAAAATTTAATTTATTTTTTGAGTTTTGAATCTTATTTTTTTTAAATTTTATGTAGTCGTTAATTCCAATTTCTTCTTTTATTTGTAAATTATCTATATTCATAAAATAAGAATTTATAAAATTTACAGCAGAATTATTTGTTGAAGTGATTGATAATTTTTTTTTTTTATCGACTATAACTAAAAAGACTTCTACATCACATAATACTGAAAGTTCTAATGCTTTTTTTATTAAACCTTTTTTCCTTTTGTAAAATGTTGTTTGACTTGTTATTTTATTTTCGATCTTTTGCATTTCAATCTTTCTTTTGCCCATGATTAATTAGATTGAAATCATATTAATTTAATAATTATTTATACTAAAAATCAACTTTAGATATTTTTTTTAAAATCTTCTTTACGACGTTTTCCACATTTTTATTTTTAAGACCGAGGATTTAATATATTTGTTATTATAGAAAGAATGTATAGAAAATATCATTGATTATTCTCTCTAACTTTTATGTTTTTAATTTTGATTATGGATATTATATTAATAGAAAAATATTTTATATAAATTGTTTTTATAAAAATGTTAAGAAATACAAAAAAATCTCTTCATCCAAAAATTATGCAACAATATTTTTCCAGACAAAAAAATCCTTCAAAATATTCTTCTTTTATAAATAATTATTATAAAATATCATAAAAAAAGAAATTTCTTAATTATCTCTTAATAAAAAAAAAGAGAAAAACATAAAAATAAAATTAAAAAATAAAAAAATTTAACTTAAGATTTCTGAGAATCAATAATATTAATAGGAGAAAGACAATTATTTCTATTAGCATCTAAAACACAACCATTACATAAAAATTCATCAACAATAAAATGAGCTTTTTCTAAATTAAACATAATATCTAATTCACAAACATTTTCAAAATATTTATCTAAAGTTTCAACAATATTATGAATTAATTCTAAAAGAGAAAGTTCATTACAATCATCTTCTAAATCTAATCCAAGTATAAAATATAATGATGCATATCTTCTATATATTATTTTATATTGTCTATAATCTAAAAATGCACATTGTTTGTTATTTCTGGATAAACATTTTCTTACTAATTCTCCTTCTAACGTTGTTCTCTCTTTTATTGATATATATTTCGTGTAGTGAGCTAAGCGGGTTTGTCCTTGTTTGTTTACCATTAAAAGAAATTCTATCATTTTTTTAAATAATTATTTTTTTTTTTCTTTAATTTTTTTATTTTATAATTATTATATTCATTATTCATTATTTCATTATTCATTATTATATAATTTTATTATTTTTATTAAAATTATACTTTTATAAACATAAAAATAATAAATTAATTTTAAAAATCATTTTTGCTTGCTTCAATTATCCTTTTTAATTCATCATCTTCGTAATTATTTAAATTCCTATTATTATTACTATTAAAATTTAATTCATTTTCCAATTTTCTTGCCAATTCTTCATCATTACTAGTATTAACTATAGGTTTCATTTTCCTTTGTAAATCTTTAGCTAATTTTTCATCATTTTTAGTATTAACAATAGGTTTCATTTTTCTTTGTAAATCTTTAGCTAATTTTTCATCATTATTTGTATCAATAATAGGTTTCATTTTTCTTTGTAAATCTTTAGCTAATTTTTCATCATTATTTGTATCAATAATAGGTTTTAATTGGCTTTGTAAATCTTTAGCTAATTTTTCATCATTATTTGTATCAATAATAGGTTTTAATTGACTTTGTAAATCTTTTGCTAATTTTTCATCGTTATTAGTATCAATAATGGGTTTTAATTGACTTTGTAAATCTAAAGCAATTTTTTCATCATTTTTTGTATCCATAAATTTTTCTTTTGATAATTCATTTGCTAATTTATCATCTTCTTCCATTCTTTTTTTTAAACTTTCATAATATTTTGCATTTTCTTCTTCAATAAATTTCTTAGCTTTACACTTTTTTAAATGTTCTTCAATATTATCAAACATATTATAACAATAATCACATTGTTTTAAACCTAAAGAGTCATCAACTTTTATTTTTCTTTTTTCTATTTTAGGAATTTCTTTTTCATGATGACAATGTTTTTTATGTTCAGAAATGGAATTTTGTTGATTTGTTATTGTCTTTTTTTCTGGAATTTGAGGTGGAATATTTTTTTTAAAATTTAATGGATTATGCGTTTTTATATGTTCTTCAAATTCTGTTTTTAAAAATACTTTACTACAGGTTGGACAATATTTGTTGTTTTTTAAACAAAATGATTTGTGCAGTTGTATTTTAGATTTTGGAAATTCATTTCTGCAATTTTCACATTTTTCTGTCATTGATTTTGAAAATTAAGAATTTTTTTATAAATTATTAATGTTAGTTATTTAATTGATTTTCATTTGTTTTTTGTTTAAATATTAAATTATTTAATATAAAAACGTTCTTTTTTTAAATATTTTAATTACCAATTTTTTAATTTTGATGATGTAGTATTATAATATTGAGACATCATTCCAATATTTTTTTTATAAGTATTATTACTATTAAACTTATTTTTTTTTTTATTTTTAATTTGATGATCACAAGCTTTATCTAAAGAAGAATATAATTTTGTTAATTCAGTATTAAAATAATTTTTATTATATTTTAAATCAATTTTAGAAAAAGGAATTTCATTCAAATAACTTTTTGTATTTTCTCTATGAGAATAAATTTTAGAATTAAAAGAAGGAATATTTAAATTTAAAAAAGAACCAATTTGATTATTATGTTTAAAAGTATTATTTTCTTTTTTTGTGGATTTTAATAATAAATTATTATTTGAATTATTAAAAGTATTATTTTCAAAATCTCTTTCTTTCTTTTTTTTATTTGATTGATCTCTATTTAATTTTTTAGTTATATTTTCATTTAAATTTTTTTCAAATTCTTCAAATCTTTTTAAAGAATTTTTAGTTGATTTATTTCTTTGATTTAATAAATTAATATCTTTATAAAGAGAATTTAATTGAGATAAAGTTTTATTATTTGAAATTTTAATATTTGAAAAATTTGTTTTTGGAAATAAATTTTGTATTTCATTATTATTTTTTTTTTTCGTTTGAAAATTTACTGAAGGATATTTATTTGAATTTGGTTCTAATAATTCAAATATATTTTTTAATTTTTCATCTCCTAAAACCTTATCCATTTTATAATCTAATAATGAAAAATGATTGTTTTTAAATTCATCATTATGTTCTTTATGCTTTTCTTTAATTAATTTTATTTTTGAAAAAAAATCTTCATTATTGTTATTTATTATTTTTTCTGAGTTTATTTCTTTTTTTTCTTCTTCATTCTTATTTTCATTTTTTTCTTCTTCATTAATATTTTCATTTTTTTCTTCTTCAAATTCTTTTTCTTCCATTTTATTTATTATTATATAATTATAACTTATTAAGTATCTAAAAATATTTTATGATAATATATAAATTAAAAAAAGAGAATTGAGAAATTAGAAAAAAATATATTTTTTATATATAAAAAAATTTAAATTCAAAAAAGAATCTTTGGATTATATAGGGTAAAATAACATTAAATATAAATGAATTATTAAAATAGTATTTTTTAATTTAATTAAATAGTTTTTAAATATTTTAAATTATTATAAAATCTAAAAAGTATATTTCAAACTTTTTTTTCATTATTTTTTAATTTTTCATCTTGTCTATATTCATCTTCAATTAAATGAATTAATTTTTTACTAATTCTTTTATCAAAAAAGCATTTTTCAAGTAATTCAAGTTTTCCTTCAGAAAACAAATCGAATTTTTTAATTTCATTAATTAAATAAGAAAGCATTTCTTCATATTTCATTTTTCTTAAATTTTCTTCACAAGAATGTAAAATAAAAATACCAACTTTCATTAAATTTTTCCAACTTCCAACGAAAAAATTATCTAATATTCTAATTAAAGAATAAGGAGTTTCTTCTTGATTTAAATATTGTCTTGAACTTAAAAATAAAGTAATAAACCAATGAGGTAAAAAATAATTAACATTAATTGAATTAGAATTAAATAAATTATATATTTCAGGCTCATATAAGGAAATTAATCTTTGAAATATATAAAAAAAACATTTTAATTTATCTAAATCTTTTTCGAAAATTAAACTATATTCTGTGCTTTTAAAAAATGATAAAAATATATAAAAAGTTTCTTCTTCATTATTTAATATTTCTAAAAGAAAAGAAACTATATAATTCATTCCTTGACAATATTTAATTTGATCATTTAATTTAGAAATTGAATTTAATATATTTGATATTTTTTTTTGTTCTTCGTATTGATTAGGTAAATTTTTAAAATATGTTCTTTGAATATCTACTTCTATTTCTGATGAAACTTTCTCTTCATTTGGTAAATTTAATATTTCTTTATAATTATATTTTTTCTTTAATTCTCTAATATTCAATATATTTTCCCATATATTTAATCTAGTTTTAATTGAAGTAGTTTTTTTACGTAATGTTATTTTATATATTTTTTTTATTAGTTTTTTATTCATTTGTTTTGATAAAGTAATTAAATTTAAATAATCTTTCCTATTTAAATATTCCAAAGAAGAAGAAATTAAAATAATATTTTTTTGATCATTACTTTCTTTTTTAAATAAATTAACATAATTTTCATTATGAATTTCTTTTCTAACAGTAAAAAACGAAACATGAAAATAAATAACATAAAAATTAATATAATCTTTATTTATATAATATTTTCTAGCTAAATCAGAAATCATTTCTAAACATTCATCAGGATATAAATTAAAAGAACAAAAAGTAGGAATATTATCTCTGATTATTAAAGATAATTCATTTGTTGCCATTCTATCAATAATAGGAACTTTTGAATCTTCTATTTCATTATAATTTTTTATTAAATTATTTATTCTATTCAATCCTACTATACTTGTTTTTTTGACATCTACTTTTAAAAAATTTAATTTATTTAATAAACTTGTTTTTAAATTTTTTTCTTCTGGTAATATTAAATTTTTTAATCTTTCAATATGATCTTCTAATTTATTTGCTAATTTAGTTTCTATTATATTTTCCCAAAAAGTTTTTGTTTTATAAAATTTATTTTTACTTAATAAAGCACTTAAATAAATTTTATCTCCTGTTATTTTATTTTGATAATATATTCTTTCTGCTAAGAATATTATCTTAAAATTAACTTTAAATAAAGGATTTGATACATTATTATTACTTATTGAAATATATGATAATAAATTTGAGAAATGTTCCATATTTTTTAAATTAGTAAATTTTAAAGAAGTAGATTGTTTTTTCTTTTCTAAAAAAATATCTAATAATATTTGAGAAAAATTATTTAAAGGGTTTTTAATTTGTTCTAAAGTTTTTGCTAAATGAAATATTTGAATATCGTTATCTAATAATAATTCATTTATTATTTGATTTGCTAAATTTTTTTGTTCTTCTTCTTTTGAGGAAGGAAATAATTTCTTTTCATCAAAATATATTTGAAAAGAAGATGAATTTAAATTAGAATTATCATTAACATAATCTAAATAAGAAATAAAATTTTCTCTTGGTATTCTTTTATCTTTATTTTTGTAATATTTATTTATTTCTTGATAACAAAATTTCTTATCTTTTTCACAAATATCATCTGAAATATAATTATTCATTAAATCTAAATATTCTTTTAAATTTTTAATACAATCATCATATAAATTTTTAAATTTATCAATAGAACTTTTAATAAAAGTAATTCTAGTTTCTTCATTTCTTTTTATATCTTCATTTAATTTATCATAAATTACATTTAATTTATCAACTTTATTATTAAATTGTTCTAATTCATATTTATATAATAATTCATTTGCTTTTACATTTGAATTCATTTCTATAATTTTATCTTTAACTTCTTTTTTAACATTTAACAATTTTTTATTTTTTTCTTCAAAATTATGATAATCATAAGCTAATTTATAATAATTATTTTTAGAATATTCAAGTAAATTTTTATATTTTCTATATTCTTTTATCACAGCACCTAATCTAAATAAATTATCTTGATAAATAGAATGTTGAGTACTTTTATATTGTTCTAAAGGAGAAATAATATCTACTATAATTTTATCTAAAATATTTTCTGAATTTTTAATTGTTGGAAGAAAATTCTGAAATAATCCATTTATATTTGTTAAAAGAATTGAATCATGTGGAATTTGTTCTGTGTCTTTTAATCTTCCATTAAATGAATTTATCATTTCTTGGTAATTTTCAACAAATATTCTCAAAAAACTTGATAATCGTCTTATTTCTATTAAATTTATTTCTGATGTTTTCAATAATCTATTATTTTCTCCTTCAAAATCAACGTTTTCCATTTTATGATTTTTCAAATAAAAAAATTTAAACAAAAATAAAAAAATTATTAAATATTTATTAAATTTAAAATCAGCATTAATTAATAATTTATCCATAATCTTTATTTCTAAAATATGAGAAATTATGTGTTAATAAAAAAAGTTATTTAAAAAAAGTGAAAATTACCTTTTAATAAACATAATTAAATATTTTAGTATTACTTCAATTAAAGTGATTTAATATAAAAAAAAGGAATTATTAAGACCAACATTTATCAAATATATTATTTATCCAAAAGTTTATGGAATAAAAATAAATTGTAACATTTATTATTTGATTGTTTTTCTTCGAAATTAATAAATCAAACTTCAATAAAAATCACTAATCAAAAATATATATTATATAACTACAATTTTAACAAATTATTTATTTTTGAGAAAAAGCTAACTATTAATTTTTTATATAGGTAAATTATCTATTTTTTTAATAAATGTTTTCATATTATTAAATTAGACTATATTTTGTTTGGATGTTTATAAAAAAGTAATATTTACATAAAATTGATTAATTAAATCTATTTAAAAAATAATAATGTATAAATTAATCTTAATCATTTACAATAAATTCGGACAAAAATGAAATATTTTAATTTTTATAGACCACAATCTTTAAATTAAAAGCTTCTTAAACTTACGTTAATCATTTATAGTTTAATGTTAACTATTTTGAAAATCTTTATCTATCTTTAAAAGTAAATAAAACAATAATTGAAAAATAGAAACTTGAATTTTTTCACTAAAATTAATAAATTTTTATAAATATTATAATTTTACAACCATATAAATTGATATTTTATAAAATTATAAAAAAAAAAAAATGGTTGTTGTTGAAAATCAAACAAATATAAAATTAACTTTTGAAAAACCACAAATTAATACAAATAGAGAAGTAGAAAAGAAAAAAGAATTAAAAATAATATCCGATTTATTAACAGGAATATGTGAAGAAAGTATAAATAATAAAGATATTAATTCAAAAATAATAAAATCATTTTTATCAAAAAAAATTCCATCAATTTCAATATATAATTTTTTAGATAGATTAGTTAAATATTCAAGAATACAAAATTCAACTTTAATGTTAATATTAATTTACATTGATAGATTATGTGATATAAATTATGTAAATTTAACTTTTTATAATATTCATAAATTAATTCTTGCTTCAATGATAGTTGCAATTAAATTTAATGAAGATAATTATTTATCAAATGAATATTATGCTAAAATTGGTGGAGTTTCAAAAAATGAAATTAATAATTTAGAATATGAATTTCTTTGTCTTATTCAATTTAATCTCTTTGTTGATGATGATATTTTTATTAAATATAGTAATTTTGTAAATAATATCAAATCAGATGATTAAAATTTTTGTTTAGAAATTTTTATTTGAAAATTAGAGGTATTTTAAATACATTAAAAATAAGTTTTATGTATATATATTTGTAGTGTAAGTTTAATATAAAATATGAACATTATTTATTTAGTAAGTTTATATAGACCTTAACTTTTACTTTCGTTTTTAATGTTTTTTATTTTTTAATTGATATTTTTTACTTATTAATAATTAAAAGAGTTAAGAAAAATATAAATTTGAAATTTTTTATTATTTACTATTCATCTTTGAAATAAAATTATTTTATAAATAGGTAATTAATTATTATAATATATATTAATAAAAAATTAATTGTCAAAATTCCCTTTATTTTAAATAATATTCAAATATTTATTTAATTATTTATGAATTAATTATTTATTTATTGAATAAAAATGAATAATATTAAAATTATTTTTCTTTGAATTTTATTATATGAAAAAAAAATTCAATTATATGGAATATATATCAAATTTGGGGACCAAAGAAAATTATTTTATATATTTAACAAATATAGAAAAAGATTCAGATATATTAACAATATCAATTGAAGAACCAGAAAAAGAATTATATTGGAAAAAAGATTTAAATAATAAAATTATAAAAGGAATTACATCAAGTTTAGGGAATGAAATTTCTTTAATTAAATTTAATGAAATATTAATTAAAGCAATAAATCAAAGTGTCGATGAAAAAGACAATAAATTAAACATATTATTTAAAAGTTTAAATGAAATAAAAGGAACTTATATAAAAGATAAAAGAAATATAAAAGAAGATGATAATATAAAAAAATATTTAATGATAAATATTATAGATAAAAATATAATATATCCAATTCAATTAGAATATTATGCAAATAATCCAAATGAAGATTTACTTTGGAAAACAATAAAAAGATTAAAAGAAGAAAAAAAAAATGAATCTATTTCAGATTTATTTAATTTGCAAAAAGAAAATAATTCTCTGAAAAAATATATTGAAATTTTAGGTAATCAAAGACAAATAGGAGCAGTTGAAAATGAAAGTTATAAAATTAAATATGAGAAATTATTGGAAGAAATTAATAAGAAAAAAAATAAAGAATTTAATGATAATAATGTAAATGAAATTAATGATACTAATAATGAATGTGGATTTTTTATGACTAATTTAGAAGAAAAAGTTAATAAGAAAAATAATGAAAGTCCTGAATTGAAAGAAGAAATGATTAAATTAGAAGAAAAAAAAAATGAAGATAATGAGATTTATGAAGATTTAATTAAAATGTTAAGAAATGAAATAAGGAATTTAAAAACAAAAGAAAAAAATTTAACTGAAAAAATTTTAAAATTAGAACAAAAATATAAACGTTTTGATATTATTAATATTTATAGTAATTATAAAAATAATATTAATTTTCTTTCAAACAGAATACAAACTCTTTATAGAGGAAATAATAAAGATAAATATCGTTCTAAAACTTCTCCAATTAAATCTAAAAGTTGTATTTCAATTTTCAGCAAAGATAAAAGCAATAGTATTTTAGATGTTAAAAAAAAATCAATTTTTAATTTTAAAAAAATAAATGATAATAGTAAAAATACTTTAAATTATACTAAATTTGCAATGTATTCTAATAATATTTTTAATAGGAGATTAAAAAATAAAAATGGTTTTCATTTTTTAAAAAAAAAATCAACATTAGATAATAATTCTTTAACATTTAAAAGTAATTCAAATGAAAGGAAAAAAAATATTAATATTAACAATAATTATAATACATTTTATAAATATCATAATCAAAGTTTTTCAATGAATAAATTTTTAAATCAAGAAAATAAATTAAAACCAATAATAAGAGGAAAACAATATAGTAATTGAAAATAAACTTAAATAATATATTTTTAAAAAAAATAATTTTAAATTAAATTAAATAAAAAAATAAAAATTTAAGGATTAAAAGGAATAACTTTATGTTCGAAAAAAGTGTTGACTAAATGAACATTATTTTTCCCATCAATAATTCCAAAATCTTTTTTACTAAAACTATTATTATTAATAGTAAAATCATTATCTTTATTTAATAAAAGGAAATTTTTTTCAGTTGAAAATTTAACATTTTCGAAATTTATTTTTTTATCAGTTTTTAACAAAGCATTATCTTTAACACTATATTCATAAACAACATCAATTTCATCAATTTCTTTTAATCCACCTAAAACATATATTTTATCATCACTAACTTTTAATAAAGCATTATAATATAATATAGAAGAAATATCATTTGGATTTTTAAATTCTAAACTTTCCCATTTAATTACATTGTTATTATTATTATCATCAATAATTAAAGAATTTATATTTTCAATATTTAATCTTTCTATTAAAGTTATTGGATCTAATTTAAAATTATATCCAAATAAAAGATATAAATATTTATTGTTATATATAAATGAAGCTCCTTGACCATGATTTCCTTTTGTACTTGGTATTTCTTGCCATTTTAATATATATTCTGTGTTTTTTGATATAAATTTTTTTTTCGATTTTTGAGATATTGTTTCCATATTTTTTATTGATTGAGATAATTCTTCTTTTTCCTTCTTTAATTCTTCTTTTTCTTCTTCTTCTTCTTTATTTTCATCATATTTTATCTCTTCTTCTTTTTTTTCTTCTTCTTTTATCTCTTCATTTTTTTCTTCTTCTTTTTTTTCTTCATTATTTTCTTCTTCTTTTTTTTCTTCTTCTTTTTTTTCTTCTTCTTTTATTTCTTCATTATTTTCTTCTTCTTTTTTTTCTTCATTATTTTCTTCTTCTTTTTTTTCTTCATTATTTTCTTCTTCTTTTTTTTCTTCTTCTTTTTTTTCTTCTTCTTTTTTTTCTTCTTCTTTTATTCCTTCATTATTTTCTTCTTCTTTTTTTTCTTCTTCTTTTACTTCAGATATCTTTTCTGGACTTTGGATATTTTTATAATCTTCATTTTGAAAATCATTTTTATCTAATTCATTAATAATTCCTCCTTCAATTTCTTCATCTTTAAAAATTAATACTTCACATTTATTAGTATAAGTACCACTCAAACAGAATAAAAATAATTGTTTTTTATATTTATTTTCAATTTTAACAGGAATTAAACTAGGCCACCAATTATGACTAAATTTTAACATTCCAATATATTGCATTTCATTAGTATTATAATCATAAATATAAAATTTTTGACTTGTTGCTCCTGTTATTAAAAATATTTTTTCCATATTATCATAATTATAATTTACTTGAATAAAATTATTTAAATTATCTTTAAATTGTTCTTTATAATCTAAAAAATTCATTAAATTAAATCTTAATGTACTATAATTAAAAACTAAAACTCTTGAATTATCATAAATTTTCATTAATTTATTATACTTATTTAAATAATAACCTTTTTCAAAAATTAATTTTGAATCAATTAAAAGTTCTTCAAGTTCAATTTCTAAATTAGTATTGATATCCATACATTTTTTATATTTATCATAAAATTCATCATATAAAAGATTATATTCTTTAAAATTTGAAAGTAATATTTCTAATTCTTTTAACAATTCATTTATTTTTTTCATTGATTCTTCACAATCATAAAATGGATTATTTTTATAATTTAAAACTAAATTATATAAATTTGTTATTATATTTGTTAAATCTTCTGGATGATATTTATTATTAATTGAATCTAATATTCTTTTTAAATTATTAACTGGAATATCTCTTAATTCAATTTCTTCATTTGGATTATTCACAAATTTACTTTTAATTAAATTTATTTTTTCTTCAAAAAAATGATTTAAATTATCACTATTTAATTTTTCATTTATACTTTTAGTTTCTAAAATTTTTTGAATAATATAATTTAAAGTACTTAATTCATAATCTTTAAATTTTATGATTGGAATAAATTCTGTTTTTTTCTTTTTAAAATGTTCATCTTTTTTATTACATTTTTCACAACTTGCAATAGAACATTTTTTACATATATTACTTGCTTTTTCTTCAAAACAAAAAGAACATCTTTTAAAATATTCTATAATTGTTTTTAATTTATTTTGTAATTCTATTTCTATAATATTATTTAAAGAATTTGTAGATGATAAATCTATATTAAATACTTCTTTTATTAATTTTTCATTAGGATAAATATTTGTTATATCTTCATCTTTATAAATTATCATATAATTATCTTCTTCTAATTTTGGAAAAGTTGCTAAAAGATTATATTTAAAATTTTGAAAGGTTAATGAAGGATTTATTAAAAATGATTTTTTTGTTTTTTCAAATAAACAATCAAATTGTATTTTAAAATTTGGATGTTTTCCTTCATCATAATTAATTAAATTTATTATTATATCATTATTTGGATCTTCATTTATAAAAACTGAATTTAATTTGTCTAAAGAATTTTTCTTTTTTAAATTTATATCATTATATAATATTTGATAATTAGTTCCTTTTATTTCTTCATAATAAATTTCTATAAATTTAAATAATTTATCTAAGTTTGATTCTTTATTAATTTGAAAAGAAGTTGAATCTTTATTATAATTAACTTGTATTCCGAATTTATCCATATAATTTAATAAATTATTTTATTTATATTTTTATTCTTTTTAATAAAATTTAATTGATTTAAATAAAGTGATTTTTTTAATTTAAAAATTAAAATTTAAATAAATAAGAACCATGACGTAAAGATAATTAATTTTTATATATAATAATTTATATATTAAATATAAATGATTTAAAAATATTTCATTTAATTAATTCAAATTATTACTTTCAAAGATTAATTAGTGTTAAATTTATCAAGTAAAATATAATTTTCATTTTCCATATCTTTATGACAATTACCTTTAGGATAATTTTCAAATTCTTTCCACATTTTTAAAGTAGAAATTAAATAATCCCATTTATCATAAGAATGTGAAAAATAATAATCAATAATATCATTTTTCTCTTTTTGGGATATTGAATAATTTAAATTTTCAGATATAAAATTTTGAATTGAAATTGGAACATCTATTTTATTTAATGAATTAATATTATTTTCTAATTTATCATTTGCAAAAGAAAATCTTGATTTATCCTTAGATAAGAATATTTTATTTAAATTATTTATAGAAAGATAATTTTTCGTAGATTCAACTAATTTATTATTATCATTATCATTATTATTTTTAATTATATTATTTTCATTATCATTATTATTTTCCTTATCTACATAATTTAAACAAATAAATTTTTCATTATAATCATTATTATTACTATTATCATTATCAATATTTCTATTATTCCCATTATCACAATAACAATTATCTTTACAACAAACATCATTATTAAAATGGATATTATTATTATAATCAATAAATTTATGTTTTTGTAAATAATCTATAACAATATCTTTATTATATACATTAAAAGCATTAGGAAAGAAAGTTTTAACATCTTTAATTCCACATAATTCTTTTTTAACACTTTCTTTTTCAATTTGACTTAATTGAATAGCTAAAAAAATTTGATTAGCAAAGATATTTTTATTATTATTCATTTCATCTCTACTAACAATATCATCTTTATTAGCAATATAATGTAAATACAAGCAATCTTTATTTAAGCAAATAGAATTTCTTAAAAAATTTAAGCAATATTTAGTAGTACCATAACTAGCTTTAATAATATGTTTATCAATAATAGAATTATCAAGAGATAAAATACATAAAGAACTTTCTTTATAATTTGAATATGTAACATAACAAGAATAACTTGGCCCATTTGGTCCATTTGAATTATATATTTTATTCTTATTTATTACTAATTTTATTATTTTTCCATATTGACCAAAATATTCAAAATTTTTTAATTCTGATTCTTTCTTTATTAAATTTGTGGATAATCCTATTATGTATACTAAATGTTTTTGAATTATTCTACATTGTTGAAGAGAATTATATTTCGTGTTTACTGGAGAAAATAAATCTTTTGGATATTTTATTGTAGGACTTGGATTTGATAGAAAATTTTTCTCTTTTATTAAATTATTATCAGATTCTTGGGACATTTATTTTTTTTTTTTTATTTTTTTTATTTTTTTATTTTTGTTTTTTTTTTCTTTTAAAAGAGATTTTTCATTTTTGGATTTTTTAAAAATGTTATTTTAATTTTATTTTATTTTTTTATTTTTTGAAGTTATTTTTTATAAATTATATTTTATTTTATATTTATTTTTAGGATATATATTTGCTTTGAAGAACACATAAATTTGTTTTGGTTTACCATCAAACACTATTTTACAACACATTCAATAATCTATTATATTCACTTTTTTATAAAAATATGACGTAGTTATTTAATTAAATAATATTTATTATAATTTAATATTATTAATTCAATATTTTTGAATTTTTGTGAGTTGACAATTTTTATTCTGAATAAAGAAATGTAATATTCTCACTTTAATTATAGTTTAAATTTTATATTATTGTATTTATTTTTAAAAAATTTCAAAATATTATTAAATAACAATTAAACTTTTATAAAATTTAAATTTAATTTTTCTTTAAATGAAGAGTTTAAATGAAACAACAAATTCAACATCAACACAATCAATGAGAGATATATTAATTTTTTCAAAGCCTCATTCAAAAAAATTATTAGATAATATGTATTATAATAAAAGAGCATTATCTCCTAATTCAAAAGAGGAAAAAAATAAAGAAAATCCAATCTCAATATTAGATTATGAATTTTTAAATCCTAAAGAAACTAATTTTAACACAATAAAAAAATCACATTCTCAAGTGAATATAATAGATAATAAATTAACTAATAATAATACAATAAATAGCAATAATATTTATTTACAACATTTAAAAAAAAATCCTTCAAATTCAAATTTAATGAATGATTATATTCATAATGAAGATATTAAAGACCTTCAAAATAATAATAAACAAAATTTAAAAAATAAATTTAATGTTTATGAAAAAGAAATGGCTTTAAAAATAAAAAAAGAAATAAAATTAGAGCAATTAAGACAAGAAAAAATAAAAAAAGAATTATCAGAAATGAAAAATAAACCAACAATCAATAAAACTTCAATTAAAATGTCAAAAAATAATATTCCAATATATAAAAGATTAAATGAAATAAATGAACATTATAAAGAAAACATAAATAAAATAAGAGAAGAAATGAATTTTGAAAAAGAAATGAGAGAAATTGAAAAATATGATAATATATATAAAAATAATGATAAATATAATGAACCTTTAAATTTTAATAAATGGATAAATAAAAATAATGAATGGGAAAATCAAAGAAAAATGAAATTAGAACTTTTAAAAGATGAAATTGAAGAATTTGAAGGTGATGATGAATTAAAATTTAAACCTGAAATTAATAAAAATAGTGAAAGAATAGTTAGAAGTAAAGGAGAAGATTTTTCAAAAAGAATTTTTGTTTCGAGAGATAATAAAAATTCTTTTGTTCAAAAACATTTAAAAGATAATAAACCTACTTTTACCCCAAAAATTAATAAGAAATTTAAAATTAGAAATGATTATTATAATTTTATGAATGAAAATCAAGTGGAAATTTATTATCAATTATATAAAAATAATAATAATAAATAAGTATGATTTATAAATATATTTTTTTTTGAAAAAAAATTTAAACAAATCAATTAATATTATAATAATAATAATTTTAAAATATATTTTATATTATCGAAAATTTATATATAATATATATCAACAATAATCATTTAAAAATAATATTATTTAATTATTAATTCTTGTGATTTATTTTAGATATTCTAATTTTCTGAATTTATCATTGAATATTAATTTTACATCTAGAACCAATTCTATAAAACTTCCTATCTATATTATCTAAAAAAAATATAATAAATAATTATATAATATAAATTTTGAATAATTGTTTGAATTTCTTTCAAAAATTTTAAAGTCAATAAATGAATTTTATGTATACGCATATGTGATAAAAAAATTAAAGTTAAAAAGTGTTTAAATTTAAGAAAGTTTAAATTAATATATAAATCTTTTACTGAAGAAGCAATATTAATTTTTTAATTAATTTTATATAATATAAAATATTGTTATAAATATAAAAACAATGAAAGGAAAAGGAAAAAAAACAAGAAATATTTCAAAGATTGATAGAATAAGAAAAGAAACTGAAATGTTATTAAAAACACTTCAAAAAGAACAAAAAGAATTAGAAACTTTAAGAAATGAAAATAATAATCTAAGAGGTTATTTAATTTCTGGAATAATTCCACCTAAAAAAAAGAAAAACATTGATATTCATGCTCCTTTAACATTTTATAAAACTCAAACTTTTAAAAGAAAAAAGTCTTTTGAATCAATATCTAAAAAATCTCAAAAAACAGAAAATAATAATAAAGAAATTCAAAATGAAGAAGAAAATAAAAAAGAAGAAAAAAATGAAGAAAATAAAGAAGAAAATAAAGAAGAAAATAAAGAAGAAAATAAAGAAGAAAATAAAGAAGAAAATAAAGAAGAAAATGCAATTGAAAAAGTTAATGATAATGAAAATGAAGAAAATGCAATAGAAAAAGTTAATGTTAATGAAAATGAAGAAAATGCAATTGAAAAAGTTAATGATAATGAAAATGAAGAAAATAAAAACGAAGAAAATAATGATAATAAAAAGGAAGAAGAAAATGCAATTGAAGAAATTAATGATAATAAAAAGGAAGAAGAAAATAAAAATGAAGAAATTATAGAAGAAGAAATCAAAGATGAACATTTAAATGAGAATGAATATGTAAAAGAATATATAGATAGTAAAAACTTTATAAAAAAATTAGATATAGAATCAACAAAGCAAAATATAAATAAATATACAGATATAGAAATAAATGAGCAAACATTAATAGAATGTCAATTAAATAATAAAGAAAATTATGAAAAAATAAATAATAATATAGATGAATTATGTGATAAAATATTAAATAATAAATTAACTCCACTTAATTTTTTAAACATAATAACATTATTAAGTTCAAATCTAAGAACTAAAATGATATATGAAATATATCATAATCCAGAAAATTATATTTCATTTAAAGAAATAGAAGAATCAGAAGAAGAATCTTCAATAGCTTTTTCTGAAGGAATATTATCTAAAATATTAATTAAAAACAATATTTCAACAGCAATAAAAAATACCAATGATAATAATGAAAAATTAAATATAACTTTACTTCAATTAATTTCAAGTGGAGAAGCATTTAAAAAAAAAATATTAATATCATATAAATTAGATAATGAAAAAACAATAAATTTATTATCAAACGAAGAAGAAAAGGAAAATTTTATTCAAGAGAAAAAAAACTATATTTCAAATGTATTAAATATTCCATTAGATAAAATTCATATAACAAATATAATAAATAATACATTAACTTTAAATATAACAATATATTTATCATTAAATTCAATATTAGAAGATTCAATAATAAATAAAATAGAAGATGAAAATATTGTATCAATTAAAGTAAAACCTTTATTAGAATATTATATTATTTCAGAAGATAATTTTGATTTAAGAGGAAATAGAACAATAGAAAATTTTGAAGATGGAATTAGAGGACCTGAAAATAATTTACAAAAATATATTTCTCCTAAAAATTATTTTGGTTTAGGTTTAAAAGTTAAAAATAATTTTTATGATATTAATAATGAATGGTATATTGCTTATTATAATTCTTTATATATTCCTTATAATTATAATAAAGAACATTTAAATTGTAATCATTTATCAAGTGAAAAATTTCATTTTTGTGATTATGGAATTTTTCTAAATCAAAATTGTGAAAAAATTGAAAATGAAAATTGTGTTATTGAATATAAAGGAAATACTTATTTTTATAATTTTATGTGTATTGTTAACCCTGAATTTGTTAGAATTTCTGATGAAAATTTTAATGAATGTTATTGGGTTGTTTCCAGTGATTTTGATAATAATATTGAAAGAAATTATACTGAAGAAATTAGACCTAGTAAAATTATTTTGAGAATGAAATAATTTTCACCATTTTTTTTAATATATTTTTTTTAAGTTAATTTGAATTTTTCTTTTTTTTTGAGTTTTAAATTTTGTTTTAAATTTAGTTTTAAAGGTTTAACTATTGTTTATAATAAAAAAGAATATAATTGGGGAATTAGTAAAATATTTTTTAAAATTTAAATTTCGATTTTTTTATGTAAATAAAAATTAATTTTTATTAAATAAAAGCTAATTTAAATCTAATCAAATTTTAAATTGTATTGAATTAATTAGATAATAAATATAATATTTATAAGAAAAAAAAGTAAATAAGTCTTAAATTATAATTTAAAAGAAAAAATTTTTTATAAATACCATTCTAGAAAATAATTAATTTATTTATAAGGATTTTCATTATATTTTGAAATACTAGCATTTGCAATACTATTAGCATCAGAAGATAAAGATTGAATTTCAATATAATTTTTTTTCATAAAATTCGATTGATTATTTCTTTTATTTTCTTTTTTATTTTTAAAATTAATATAATGTTCACTTTTAATTTTTTCCATTAACAATAATTCTTGTTCAATATTTAATTTATTATTTGAATAATTATTTCCTTTTTCTTCTAAATTTAAAGGTTCATCTTTTTTATCATATTTTTTTTTGAAAGTTAACACTAAATTATTATTTTTTGAAATATTATTTCCAAAAGTTATTGTATTATTATCATTTATATTATTATTATTATTTTCATTTTTATCTAAATTATAATTTTTCTTTTTTTGATTTTGTAATTCTTTTTCTTTTTTTTCTTTTTCTAATCTTTCTTTTATTTTTAAATATTCTTTTTCATATAATCTATTAATTACTTCTTTATTATTTACATTTTTATTTTTACTAACTGAATTTTTTTTCATTTCTTCTAAAAATTTTTTTTCTTCGTCATCTTTTTTTTTTAATAATTTCATTTTATTTTCAATTGATTTATTTCTTCTTTCATTAAAAGTCATTTTAACAATATAATTATTATTTTTAAATAATTTAGGCGAAAAAGTATATTTTTCATTTTCTATTTTTTCATATTTCAATTCTTTTTCTTTATAAAATTGAGCATCATTATATAATTTTTCATAATATTTTGAATCAGACTTTTCTCTTGTTTGAGAATAAGAATTATTTTCTTCATTTAATTTATTATTTATTTTAGAATTATTTGAAGTTTTATTTATATAAATTTTTGATTCTGAATTTGTTTTTTTTAATTTGTAATTTTTATTTATTTTAGGTTTGAAAGTACAATTTTTTTCTAAATTTATATTTTTATTCATTTTCATTTTTAATATTTTATCATTAACTCTTTCTAAATGTTTTTCTTCATTTTGATAAAAATCATATTTTTCTTTAAAACTATTATTAAGATTATTAGGTTCAATGGTAAAAAATTTTTTTTTATTATCTATATGATTGAATGATATTATATTATTCATATTTTTATTATTATTTGAAAATGAATTTTCATTTTTATTTAATTGGGTAGAATTTTTTGTTGAAATCTTTGATGATAAAGGAGAATTATGTTTTGTTGTTTGAATTGGTTTTTTTTTATAAAGTTGAAAATTGTTATTTATTCTTGGAGAAAAAGTACATTCTTCTTCTTCTTTTTGAATTATTGAAAAATAATTTTTTTTATTAGGTTGAGTGTTATTATTTTTAACATTTAATTTTTGAATGCTTGACTTTGGGAATTTAGTATTTAAATTTCTTTGATTTATTCTTTTTTTTCTTGTTATTAAATTAAATATAAATTGTGATAAAATATTTCTTAGTTTAAAATATAATATTGTTTTTATTATTTTCATGGATTTATATTTTGATATTATTTGATTATTTTTAAAAGAATTTATTACTCGATTTGAATATTCATATAATTTATTTTCATCATTTGATATAATTTTCATATATGAAAATAAAGCTCTTTTTAACAATTCATCTTTATTTTTATAAGATTTGTTTTTTAGAATATCAGAATAAATATTTAAAAATAAATTTATATTATCATAATCTACAATTCCTATATCATTAAAATATTCATAAATTTTCATCGATTCTTCTTCATTCATATTTATTTAAATTTAAAAAAATTATTTTTGAAAAGGTAATTTTTTATTTTATTTATTTATAAAATTTTATTAAATTATTATTTAACATTTAATTTTATTTTCACTTATTAAAAAATCTTTTAATTATTTTTTTATATTTTCTGTATTAGTTTTATGAAGATTTTTATGAAATGATGAATTAAATATATTTTTATTTTCTTTTTTAAATATAACTGAAGTTTTTATTCCTTTTGAATGAGAGATATTTCTCTTTTTTTTATTTAAAGTTTCATTAGATAATGATTTTTTAAATGAATGTTTTAAATCCGGAAACATTGTTTTTATTATTGTTTTTGTTTCTGAATCTTTTATTGAATGATAATTTTTTAAATAAATTTTTGGAAAAATGTCTTTTAATTTTTCAGTTTTATTGTTCTTTTTTTCTTTTAATAAATTTTTAAATAAATCAAATTCAATTTGAAAATTTTGTTTAAATAAATTTATTTTTTTAAAGTTAATTTCATTTGAAATATTTAAATAATATTGATTATTTGTATAAATTTCATTTAATACTTTTAATTTTGAAATTTGTTTATTTATAATTTTAATATCTTTAATATAATTTTTTAAATTTTTTTGTTCATTTATAATGTTTGAATTATGTATTTTTAAAGTTTTATGGTAAGAAAAAATTAACTCGAAAATTTTTTCAAAACAAAGTTCAATTTCTAATTGTAAAAAATTATGATTTATTTCTTTAAAATAATCTTTTGTGTAAAAAATATCAAAATCATTTTTTAAATTTAAAAATTCTTTATTAATTAAATCAATATTATTTTCTAATTGTTCTATTAAATTTCTTTCTGAATGATTAGATTGATTACAATCAATTAAATTATCATCTTGTATATTTAATTCTTCATCATTTATTTCTTTAATATTAATATCATCATTTTGACTTAATATAATATCTAAAATATCAATAGATTGAAAATCTTGATTTTTATTTTCATCTTCTTTATTATTTTTATTATTATTTTCTTTATTTTTTTCATCATTATTTTCTTTATTATTATCTTTATTTTCTTGAAATATATCATTTAAATTTCTTTTAAACTTATTAATTTCATCAGTTAAATTCCTCTCTAATTTATTAACTTTATTACTTTCCTCAGTTTGAAATTGAGTATTAAATTCTTCAATTTCTTTACTAATATGTTGCTTTAATAAATTTTTTCCAATTTTTGAAATACTTTTAGAAGAATTTTTCCTAGAATGAGTTCTTAATTTTTTTTTATATTTATTATTATCATCATTATCTTTAATAAAAGATTTAGAAGTATAATTTATTTTTCCAATAATTGTATTTGACAAAGCTAAATTACTTTTATTATAAAATAAACTATTATTTTTTTTATTTTTTTTTTTATTTGAAAATGATTTTTCATTTCTTTCAAAATCAATTTTTCCATAATTTTTTAATAATACATTATTTGAATAAATTGAATTAAATTTTTTTTGAATTGGCGATTTTGTTTTTTTAATTTCTTTATTATTAAATGTTTTATTATAATTTTCTGTAGGGAAATAATTTGTTTTATTATTATTTTTTTCTTTGTTTATTGATAATTGAATTTTTATTTTGAAAATATCGAGAATATTATTTAAAATATCATTTTTATTTTTTTTAATTTTTTTTTCTTTTGATAATTTTAACCAAGTTATAAAATTTTTATTTAAACTTATTCTTGGAATTTTATTTAAATCAATTTTACCTTCTCCTAATATTTGAATAGGAAATTCTTTTTTAATAGAAATATTTATAATTGAATTTGTATTTAATGAAATATCTTTATTTATAATATCTTTAAGAAAAAATTCCAATTCATTTATATTTATTATTAAATCACAATCTTTTGAAAGTTCTTTCATAGAAGGAAAAATATCATAAACTTTAATTTTTAATTCCATAATAATAAAAATATATTTATTAATTTAAAAAATATTAAAAAATTTTTTCAAAATAAAAAAAAAGATTTTTTCATGATATTAAATAATTTATTTTTTATCCAGATTTAAATAATAAAACAGCAATTTGACCAAGATAAAAATATATAAAATGTTTAGTTTCATGAGTAACATAACTTCCAAAATTTCTTCCAACAACACAATGCCAAGTTGGATTATGTTTTCTATCAAATTCTTTTTTAATATAACAAGCAATATCTTTTTCTATATTATATGAATCTATTGCTTTTGTTGCAACGTTTATTGCATCTTGTTGCATATCTTCTGTCATATCTGAATTTTTTATTATTGCTTTTCTTTCTTTATCCATTTTTTTTTATATAAGTTTTTTTTTAAATGAATTTAATTATATATCACAAATTGAATATAAAAATATTAGAATTATGAGTAATTCTTTTTTAAATTATAATTTAAAAAAATAAAACCATAAAATGATCATCAATAGAAAGAAATAGAAAGGAAAAAAAATGGAATATAGAAAAGATTATCAAGATTTCATTCATAATATCATAGAAACTAAAAAATTTAGAAAAAAGTAAAGTTAAAATAATCAAAATACTATTTAAATGATTATAATGAAATTAAAGGATTATAAACTATAAAGTCAATTAATTATTTTTGAAAATAATAAATTGATAATATTAGAATAGTAATAAAAAATAAATAACATTAGAAGAAGCTTCGACAATAAATTATAACTAATAAAAATAAAATATTCCTTTCAAAAAATTGAATGATAAAATTTAATATTCCTTTATATCATCCTTAGCTAATTCTTTACAAGGAATTTAAGACAGTCCAATATAAGGATTTAATTATTAGTTAAACTCTCTCGGGATTAAGAGACCCAACTGGAGTTGATAAGTGAATTCTTTACCAATAACTTTGTCTTTTAATCCTTAGAGTAAAAGGGAATTTTTTTCCTATTTATTTATACAGTATTTTTTTATGTGTTTTTTATACTTTTATCATATCAATATCTTTTTCACCTTTCATATTTTTATACTTGTAAGGAATTTATATATATTTTTTTTGCGATTTATTTTTATTTTCCTATTCATTAAATTTTTTATTATTATATTTTTATTTATATTTTTATGTTTTTGAGTTTTTTATTATTTGATTTTTTAATTAAAATGTTTTTTTAATATATGATTTTTTATCTAATTAATAAATTTATATTATTATCACTATTTAAAGAAAAATAATATATTTTTAAAAATTACATATAATTATATTTCACATTAAGCACATTAATAAATTAACAAAATTATTTTGGGTTTTTTATGGTAAAAATATATTCATTATCATTTTTAAATTTAATAAAATTAATATCATTTTCTTGATTATCAGAATCAGAAAGTTCACTTTCATCTTTCAAAGAATCTGAAATAAAACTATTATTAGAAATTTTAGTAATATGAAAATTATTCATATAAATTCCATTACTATTATTATTATAAGAAAAATCCATATTATATTTAATAGAATACTTTAAGCAAAAAGAATTTTTTTCAACAAATTCATTAAATAAATTATTAAATAAATTTTTAGTAACATAATTATTATGTTTCTTTTGTGCATTTTCAATAATATTTTCTAATAAAATACATTTTATATTATTTTCTTTAAATTGATATAATAAGCTAGAATAAGGATTTCCATTACCATTAGTAATATGAAAAAAATTTTTGAAATATTCAGAAAAATCAACATCTTCTTTTAAAGAAATTAAATCTTTTTCAAGAATTTCAATTAGACTTATACTAAAAGAAATAACAAAAAATAATCCATTACAAATAATATTGTCCCATATTCTATAATTTAAATAATTAGGAAGACATATAGTATATAAAGTTTGAATCCATTTTCCAATCCAAACTTCATGAGGAATATCAAGTTTAAAAATATGTTTTTTTAAATCTGGTTTTTCAATTTCTAAAATATTATCAAATATATATAAAAATATTTTTAATAAGGGAAAATTATCAATGAAAAATCCTCTTAAATTAAAATTACAATCAAATTCTTTACTAAATAAACTTATTAACATATAAAAAGTTTCTACTTCATTAAAATCACTGATTTCTAATAAAAAACCAGTAATAAAATTTATTCCTTGACAATAACCACATTCTTTATCAATATTACAAATAGATTTTAAAATATTATATAATATTTTTTCTTTTTTCTTTTTTTCATTTTCTTTTATATTATTATTAATAAAAGTCCTAGTAATATCTTTTTGAATTTGACTATTTCTATTTTCTTCTATTTTCATTAATTTATATTTTTGATATATTGATTCTTTTCTTATTTCTGGAATATTTAATATAATCATCCAACTTAACCATCTTAGACTATCAGGAGGTCCTTTTTTTACTCTTTTTATAAAAAGCAATTTATTTAAATCATAATATTTTCTTAAAGATAATTCAAAATTATTATGATTTTTTAGAAGAGATAAACTTGAATTTCTTGTTGAATCTTCATTCACATTTTTTTTGTTTATTTTTATATTTTTGTTATTTTCTGAATTTGAAAAATCGTTGTTTGATGTGTTTAATATTTTCTTTTTTTTAGATATTGTATCATATATTTCATTCTCAAATGATAGAATCATTTTAAACCACTTTGAAAATCTTTCTAATCTTTTCTTTTGTCTTATTGGATTTATTATTCCTTTTGAAATATTATTTTTATCTTCGTTGTTCTCATTTTCTTTTATTTTAATTGGTTTGTAGTTTTTTAAAAAATTATATTCTTCTTGAATTTTTTTCTTAAAAGGTGTATCATTATTGAATAAGTGATTTTCTATTAAATCTATATCTTTTTGAGATATATTTCCCATTTTTTAATTTAATTATTGTTAAATTTTTTATTTATTTTACTTTATTATTGTGATTATTATTTTTGGAAATAATGCCTTTTATTTAAAAAAAATAGGAATGAAATTCTTAATCAATTAAATGATATATCTTTCTTTAATTTAATAAAATAAACCTACTAAAAGGAATTTAAAAGATTACTAAAAAGAATAAATTTTTTAATGAAAATTAAAATTAGAATTTCTTAAAATATTAAAAAAAATTTTAATAAAAATGTAAAATAAAGTAAATAAAAAAAATGGAAGATGAAGAAAATTCTATAGAAATATCTTTAGGAATAGATATAGGACAAATTTATTATTGTGGTGCAGCATATTTTGTGAATGAAGAAAAAGAATATATTTCAGAATTAATTCCTAATGAAAAAGGAAATAGAATGAGTAAAATAGAAAAATTATCTTATGACAAAATTGTTGATAATATTATAAAAAATACAATAAATCATTTCAAACATCAATATAATAATATTGAAATAAATAAAATTATATTATTAATTCCTTATGATTATAATAATGAAGAAAAAGAAAAAATATTAAAAAACTTTAATAATAAAGATTATAAAAATAAAATATTATTTTTAAATGAATATTCAGCTTCAATATTATATTTTCGAAAAGAAATATTTCAAAAAGAAACTAATGAAATAATAATAATTGATATTGGAGGAATAACATCAAATATTTTTTCTTTGAAAACTGAATTTAATCAATTAAATGGTTCAATTAGAAATTCAAATATATTATATGAAAAAATAGATATTGGAGGAAATAATTTTGATAATATTTTATTAAATTATTGTCTTGATGAATTTAATTTAAATAATAATGAAAATTTAGTAATTAAAGAATATACAAATGAAAATAAATATTATATTCAATTAAAAAATTTAGTTGAAGAAGCTAAAATGAGATTATCAAATGAAGAATCAACAATAATCGAAAAAGAAAATTTTTATAATAATAAAAATTTATTTATTGAAATAACAAGAAAGACTTTTGAAAAATTATCAAAAGAAATAATTGATATATTTCTAAATAAATTAAATGATTTTATAAATGAAAAAAAAATAAAATTAAATAATATAAATTATATAATTTTTTCAGGTGGAAGTTTTAAAATAATAAAAATAAAAGAAAGAATAACAAAATATTTTAAAAATAAAAATTCTCAAATAAAAATATTATCAAATATAAATCCAGATGAAGTAATAGTAATGGGAATATCAAGTTTTTATAATAATATATTTGATGTAAATTTAAAAGAAAATATATTAAAATATTCAATAGGAATAAAAAGTGAAGGAGGATTAATGTCAACAATGATAAAAAAAGGAATAAAAATTCCTTTTAAATGTCAAAAAAGTTTTATTACTACAGAAGATAATCAAACAAAAATTATTTTTAATTTTTATATGGGTGAACATTATCTTTGTAAAAAAAATAAAATGATTAAAAAATATAATTTTAATAATTTACCAAAAAAAGAAAAAGGAGAAATTGAAATTATAGTAACTTTATATATTGATAAAAATTGGGAATTTAATTGTTATTTTGAAGAAAAAAAATATATGAATAAAAAAGAGAAATTATATATTGGAAATCTATATGATATAGAAAAACAATATAATGAAATTCCAAATAAAAAAATAAAATTAAATATGACTGATCAAAGTCAAATAATTGAAAATGAAGAAAAAGAAAAAATAATTAAAGTTATTAAATTATCAAGATCAATTGATTTATGTTTAAAACAAGGTAAATTATCTAAAAATGAATGTTTTATAGAAAAAAGATGGATTAATAATAAATTAAGAAGTATAAATGATATTAATTTAAAAGAAAAATATTTTAATAATCTTTTATTTAATAATATTATTGAAAATGAAAGGTATAATAATAATAATAATAATATTTAAAAATAAATTTTGTAATTTTTATACAAATAATAAAAAATAAATAATGAAAATAAAATATTATATTTGATAAATAATATTTTATTTTTGATTGTTTTTATTATTTGAATGAGAGCTTTTTTCTTTATTTTTATTATTTACATTTCCAGTAGTATAACAAATTAAATTAGAATTATTATTTTTTGGACTTGAATGATTTTCTTCTTTTTGGAATTTTTCAACTAAAAAAAATAAAAAAAATTAAATATATTTAATTACGTTGTTGCTCATATTTATTCAAATATTTTTCCATTTCAGTAATAAATAATTGAATTGTGTTTTCTTTTTCTTTTTTTTGATCTTGTAATTTACTAATTTGATTTTCTAATAATTTTTTTCTACTTTCTAAAGTTTTATTTTCACTTGAAGATGAAATTGAAGGAGTTCTTGTTGAAATTATTTCTTTAAATTTATTATTTTGTTTTTGTAATTGTTTTATTTTTAATTTTAAATTATTCTCTTTTTCTTCAAATTGTTTTATTTTATTCTTTAATTCATTATTTGAATTTTCTATTGTTGTATAATTTTTTTTTAAATTATTTGAATTCTTTTCTAAATCATTTAATAATTTATTTAAAGAATTTATTTTTTCTTCATTTTCTTTTTTTATTTTTTCTTCAATTTTCTTTTTAATTTCTTGAGTATGTTTATTTAAAATATTTATATTATTCCATTTGCAAAAATATTTTCTTAAAATAAATTTTTTTCTTCTTCTATATATTCTCATTAGAAATTTTAAAGTATTTGAAATTTTCATAAAAAGCAATTCTGCTTCTATTATATTATAATGATTAACATCACTCTTTTTTTTTATTTGTAAAAAAGCAAATAATTTTTTTAATAAAATTTTATTATTAATTGCTTTAATCATTTTATTTAAAAGAAAATTTATATTTTCTATTAAATATTCATTTTGATAAAAATTATTTCTTTCATTTTCTTCTGTTTCAATTTCCATTGGAATTGAATTAAAAATTTCATTATTTTCTACAACTACATCATTACTTATATTATTATTATTATTATCATTATTATTAAAAGCTTCAAAACTTATATTATTCAAATCTTGTTGCATTTCAATTTCATAATTTTTGTTTTGTTCGTTTTCTTCTTCTGATAAATTCACATTATCATTTCCTCCTTCTCCAAATGATGCACTGAATGACATTTTTATTTTTTTGTTTTTTTATATTTTTTTTAAAAAATTATTTTTATATAATACTTCAATCAAAAATTTAAGAATACATTAAATCAATTAATTCAATAATATTTATTAATTTAATTTACTTTGATTTATTATTTAATCTATTAAAAAATACTTTAATTAAATCAAATTATTTACCTGTATAATTTTCCACCTTTGAAATATTAAAAGCTCAAACTTATAATTCCGCATATTTTGCTGATAATATAAAATGAAAACTTAAATTATTAAACAATTATAAATATGTTTTTCAAAAGTATAAAAAAATTAAAAAAATTGAATTTCAAATAAATATTTAAATAATATAATCTTTTAAAAAACCTTCCTTAACATTAACCCCAGTTCCATAATCATTAGATAATATAATTCCTTTATTAACATCCCAAACAAATCCTCCAGAAAAAGGATTACTAACATCATCAACTAATAAACCACCATCTAAATCTGAATAAATAGAAAAAGGAATAATTGAAGAAGCTAAATTCATTAATAATGTAGAACCTACCATACATCCAATCCAGATAGTTAAATTTAATTCTTTTGCCTTTTTTATACATTTTAATGCTCCTCTTATACCTCCACATTTTTCTAATTTAATATTTATTCCTGATATTATTTTTTTAAGTGGATTAATTGATTCTTCTGTTGATATACTTTCATCTGCAAAAATTAATATATTATTCTCTTCACATTTTTCTTTTATTTTCTCCCATTTTTTTATTTCTTCTTCATTTTGTTCTATTATATTTATTGGAAATGGCTGTTCAATCATATATATTTTTTCCTTATATTTTAGTACTATTTCTATAATAAACTTTAAAGCTTCTTCTGGATTTGAATAATCTGAATTTAAATCGATACTCCATTTACCTTTATAATTTGGTATTTTATTACATTCATTGTTTAAAATTTCCAAAGCTCTTTTACTATGATTATAATTTTTGTTTAATTTTACTTTTATATATTGGGTATATTTTAATCCAAAGTATAATGCTTTTATAAATTCTTCTTCTTCAACTATTGTTACTGTATAAAAAGCATATTTATTAGGTAAATTATTTGTATTATCAATATTATTTATTAAAGAAACTAAAGATTTTTTCTTTATTTTTCCACATAAATCAAATATTGCACCTTCAATACAATTTTTAGCACAATTATAATATAATTCTTTATTTGAGGGACAAGTATCTAAAGCATGAATTAAAATATAAATAAATTTAGGTAAATTTTTGATTGGGAAATTATCTTCTGAAATTTCTTCTTTTTTTTCTATTATATTTTTTAAATGAATTGAATAATCATTTATAAAATTTTTAATATCATTTATATCTGCTAAATAACATCCTTTTTTTTTTGGTGGAAGACCACTTTCACCTAATCCATATAAATTATATTGTCCTTCTATTTTTATTATTATTAATGAATTATTTCTTATTGTTGTACTTGAATGAGATGTGTTAAATGATGATCTTAAATGTAATTCTAATTTTTTGTGTATTAATGTTAATTTTATTTTATCTTCTGGAAAATCAAATGTTATTTTATTTAATTCTGTTTCTTCATTTTCCATTTTTGTGAAATAATTATTTTTTTGTTTAAAATAAAATATAAAGTTATTATTAATTTATATTTGATAAACCAAAATGCGATAAAATAATATTTGATTTAAATATATTATTTTGAATAGCGATATTTTGGAATATATATAATAAATAAATTTTAAAGTTTTATATTTTTATTAGGTTTTCTATTTAGTAATAAACAATTAATTATTTCTTTTTAAAATGTTGTTGTAAATTTTTATTTTTATTATCAAAATCTTTGTGTTTAAATTTTTTATTTCCTTGATTATTATTATCTTTAAATTTATTATTTTCTTGATTTTTTCCTTTTTTTTTATTTTTATTAAAAGTAAAAGTATTTTTGTCATCTTTAATATTTTTTAAAACAATAGGTTTAACATCTTGAGGAGCTTCTTTCCTTTTTTTATTTAATAATTTCTCAATTTCTAATTCACTGTTATCATCTAAAATATCATCTTCAATATCAGGAATATTTCTTAAATCACCATAATCACTTTTTTTTTCTTTTTTATTTTCATTTTTTTCTTCAACCAACTTTTTATTTTCAATTTTTTCTTCATTTATTTTTTTTTCTTCATTATTTTCTTCATATTCTATAAAACCAAAAATATTTATTTCTTGTTTATCAACACAATCAATTTTAAAAGTATATTCTTTTTTCTTATTTGTACTTAATATTATATTACAATTATATATTTCATTTTTATTTTTTTGAAGAGAACAAATTTTATATTTTTCTTTGTTTTCATTTTTGAATAAATTTACATTTACTTTTTCACTTGAAATTGTATTACTATTTAATTTTATAGTAGTTATATAATAAATTTTTAAATCTTTTGATGATATTTTAAGAGGCTTTTCAGAAGAAATTTTACCATAATAAAACATTTTTGTAAATAAATATAATTTTTAAATTAATAAATATTATATCTAAACCCAATTTATTATATTATTTATATTTTATAAATTTTTAAAAACCATCCAAGTATTATTTAATTCTTCTATTACTTTTATATTTTTATTATAAAATTGTTTATAAATTTCTAAATTTTGAATTCCAATTTTTTCTCTTAAAATATGAAATTCATTTTTAAGACAAGTTGCAAAATAAAAAAGCAAAAACTTATTTTTTTCAACATTTTTAGTTTCATTAGGCAACATAAATTTAAAAACTTCTTCTTTATTATTTAAATCAATATTTTGATTAGGTAATTCCCATTTATTAATTTCTTTCTTTTTAAATAACTCTTCTTTTTTATTTAATAACTTTTGTTTACTTTTATAATATAAATTTTTTTGACTTTCATATTTATCATATAATTCATTTATGGCATTATATTGTAAATTAACAAATTTAAAATATTCTTTAACTTCTAAATCAATATTCAAAGTACTTTGTAATTCTGAATAACCCCAATTTTGCATTAAAAATTCCATTAAATTATAACTTTTTAACATATTTTCATTTTCATTAAATTGAGTAGATAAATCATAAATATTTTTATATAAATCTGATATTTCTAACATTCTATTACTTACAATCTTCATTTCTTTAAATAAATTTTTATAAGAAGAAATTAATTTATTTAATAATTCTTTATTCGATGAAATATTATTTTTTATTTCATCAAAATATTTTACATTTTTCATAATATCTTTTTCAATTAAAATTTTTCCTAAATTATTTTGCATATCATAAAAAGAATTTGGCATATTAATATTATCATATTTTATTTTACATTCTTTAAAATCATTTTCTTTTTCAATTGATAAAAAATCATAAATTAAATGACTATTTTTTAATAAAGGATAATTAATTACATCATTTAAAAATTTTTCTAAAGCTCTCATTCTTTTTTCTATTTTTTTATCATCGGAATTTTCACTTAAAGTTTTTAAAGGAATTGGAGGAATAAAAGAACCAGGATATAATTTTAAAAATATTTTTCTTAACCATTCAAAATCAGAATATTCTCTTCTTACAGAAAATTTTAAAGGTAAAGTATAAATATTAAATGTTAATGTTGTTGTTTTTTTGAATATTCCTGATGTTACTTTCTTTTCAGGAAAACATATTTTTATTTTTATATTATTTATATTTGTTAAAGCACCATTATCATCTTTTTTACAACTTATTTCTAAATAATTTTCATTTCCTTCTCCAATTAATTCACTTTTTATTGAATGTGAGGTATCTTTATTATAATTTATTCTTAATTCATTTAATTTCATATCATCTAAATTAACTTGATTTTTATTATTTATAAAATTATCATTTGGGTTTGTTGAAAAAATATTATAATAATCATCAATATTATCTTCGTTATTTTTTTTTTCTTTATTTATTGCTGGAGGAACTGCATTATTTTGATTTGGAATATTTTGAAATAAATTACTATTTCTTTTGGAAAGAATTGGATATTGATTATAATTATTATTTAATTCCTTATTTTCATTTAAATTATCATTATTATTTTTTGGATTATATTTCATTTGAAATTTTTTTACAATTTTTTCTAAATCACACATTAACCAAAAATTTACATCTCCTGCTTCTTCTCCTTTGTTTTCTATTAGATATGAATAAAATTCATCCGCATCGTATCCTTTATTTAATATTTCTTTTCTTAAAAATTTTTGCTTTTTTTCTGTATCATTCTCCATTGCTTATAATTTATTTTTTTATTAAAGTTTAATAATTAGATATTAATGTTTATTTTAAATTTAAAATTTAATTTTTTCCACTTTTTTACTCTTTTTCAAAAAAAATATATAATTAAAAAAAAATAATAATAAATTAAACTACATCTTTTTTTAAATTCATATTTTTAAAATTTAAATCTATATCTAATTATGATTAATTAAATAAAATTAATTGATACAATATTTACATTTTTACAATTTATATATAAAACTTGATTAAAAAATCCACATTAATTAATGTGGGAGATAAAAAGAGAATAACTAATTAATTTTTATGGTTTATACCATAAAGTATGTTTGACATTAATTCAGACCAATTAATATTAAAATTATCAATATTTACATCATTAATTATAATATTTTTACTATTATTATTATTAATTTTATTTTTCATATAAATTTCAATTATTTTGTCAATAGATTGAAAAACGGATTCAGGGATATTTACTTTATAATTTTCGTTTTCTTTTTTTTCTTCAACAAAAAATCTTGATTTATTTAATTGTTTGTCAATTAATCTTTTATTTGATATACTTCTCATATCATTAAGATATTTTTTTTTATTTATATCATCCAAAGTTTTTAAATAATTTTCATAAATTTTTATATCATTTAAAGAAAAATTTTTAATAATTGATTTTTGATTATTCTTTTCATTTTGATCAGATAAATTTTTAATTAACTCTTCCCTTTTTAATTTCTTCATTGTCATTTTTGGAAATTTTCCTTTTTTTTCAAAGAATTTTTCTCCTATAAATTTATCAGAAATTAATTTAAAAGAATTTAAGGAAACCTCTAAAATATTTAAAGCAAATTGAAAGCTATTAATATAATCTCCTTCTTGAAATTCTTTATATAAATAATTATTAATTTTTAAAGAATGAATAAAAAGACAATTTGAATTTTTACATTCTTTATTATTCAAAAAAAAATGACAAAATTTTGTATTATAATAATTAGCTTTTAAATGTTTTTTTTCTCCCATTTCAAAATTTTCTAAAGAAATAATACATAAAGCAGCTTGATTAATAGTATCAAATTGAACAATTAAACTATTTTCTATTTTATTGTTATTTATTAAAAAAAGTTGATTTATATGACCATATTGTCCTAAAAATTTTTTTTGATAAAGAATTTCTTTTGAAAATATTTCTTTAGGTATATTTGATATAAAAACTGTGTTTTTGAAAATAAACATTTTTTTAGATAATACATTCTTTTCTTCAGGAGAAATGTGATTTAAATTTTTACGATTGAATGACATTTTATTTGATGAAAATAAAGAATTGAAGTATTTATATCTTATTAGAAGTAATATTATATTTTGAATATTTAAAAAAAAATTTTTTTTTCAAAGAAAAAAAAATTTATTTATTCTCCTTTTTCTTTGAAATTCTTGTGGAAAAGATAAAGCATTTTTTTTTCTTATTTTATTGATTTTTATGAAAAAATTTTTAGAATATTTTTGTTTAAACTGTTAATATTAATATCCATTAAATTTTATTTTTTTGGTATTTATTAAAAGGAAAGTTCAAACAATTGTTATTTAAGAGATATTTACTTTTTAAAAAAGCGGATTAGAACTTTAATTTTTGTGATTAGTTAAATTAGGCTTTATTTTATTAAATAGTTCCATTTTGTATATTTGGATTCTTTAATATACTTACAATATAAACAATTAATTATTTCTTTGGATTATTTAATTTTTTCATAATTTATTTTTTTTAATATATTCTTTTAATTATCTAACATAAGAAAAATTAAATAGTTAATAATTATATTTTATAAACTATTCTTTAATTATTATAGAGAAAAAAAGGTTTTTTTAAATATTAAAATGAAATTTCAATTAATAATAATTATATTGTTGAATAATTTAAATTATTAAATCTTCATTTGTAATACAATGCTTTATTTTCTGAAATAATAAATATTATTTTATTAAATATAAAATCTTAAAAAAAATTAAATGTTTTTTTTTAAAGGATTTATAATTAAAATTCTTTTTTTAACTAAATTTTTATTTTCCCTTAAAAAATATTTTTTAAAAATGACTGTCTCTAAATAATTAAGTTTTAATAAATCCAAAACAAAAAGTCTGAGAGTCTTCATCATAAAAAATTGAAACGTTTTTTAATGTATTTTTAAAGAATAAATCAGATAATCAAATTTTTTTATTTTTTCTTTTTCTTTTTATTTAATTAATTTTTTTGTTTTTGAGTTTTTTTCTTTTATGTTTTCTTTATTTTTTATTTTTCTTCTAATTTTTTTCCAAGTTTTAAACATAAATATAATAATTTAAATAATGATTTTCTTTCAATAAAAAATAAGTAATTTAAAAACTGATAAATTGACTGTTTAAAAATAAATGTAAATTTAAAAATGAAGCTTGGTTTCAAATTTAATAAATTAAAAGAATTTTATAAATATCAAAATTAAAATAATTCTTTATTATTCAAAAAGTAAATTCTTTTAAAAATTTGAATTAAAAAAATAATAATTTTTTATCAAAAATTCATTTTTTTAACTATACATAAAAACAAAAAAAATATTAATGTGTATTAATAATAAATTAAATAGTTTTTAGAAATTATAATAAAAATTGTAATAAAAAATAAATTAATGAGTAAAAATGAAGATCAAGAAAGATATATGAAAAATTTATTAAGAATTAAAAATAAGAAAATTGAAGTTAAATATCCAGAAAATGATATTCCAGAATATGAGAAAGAAACAAGAAAAAAAGATATTTCTTTTGTTCCACAAAAAAAAAATGAAAAATTAAGAAAAGATATAAAAGTATTATATGAAATAAATGAAAATTCTTTTATGAAAAAGTCAAAAAGCTTTAGAAGTAATAATTTATCTAAGGTAAATAATAAGAATAATCAAAATCAAGAAAATATTGAAAATAATAATAAAGAAGATGAAGTTTTTAAAACTCAAATTAATAATAATATAAAAGATAATTTAATTGTTGTTGAAGAAAATTTAAAAATTAATTCTATTCAAAATCTTCCTATTAAATTTAGAACTGGAGATGATAAACATAGATTAATTAAAAGTTTTAGAAATTTTGGAGAAGTTAAAAGAGTTAAATTTCAAAAAAAAAATAAAATATAAAATATAATATATTAAAGATTATCTTAAAAGAATATTTTTTTTACATCGATTATTTATTTTAAAAGTTTTTTTAATTTATTTTACAATTTTTTAATTATTATAATAAATCAAAAATTCAATTAAATATTTTTTTTTAGATTTTTTCTTTTTAATATAAATATTTCTTCATTTTCTTATTTGTTAATTTTATTATTTTCTTCACTTTCCTTTTTATTATTTTCTAAATTTCCATCATCAATAGTAAATTATTTATTAGAATTAGTATTATTATAAATATTTAATTTACTTTTTTCAGACGTTCAATTATTGTGTAAATCAGAATAATTTGAATTTTTTTTTTTTAAATAATTTTGCAATTTTCATTATTATTTATTTCATTTTTTTGTTATAGAAATGTGTGTAAATGTAATTCTAAATCTAGTTTTTTTTACTAAATTTCAAAATCTTTATATTTTTATTTTTCCATTGTTTTTAATGTTTTTTTTTCTTATTTCATATGTTTTATTCTTCTTTAAAATGTCTTTTTGGATTTTATTTTGTTTTTCTTTTTATAATCTAATTTTTTCTTTTTTTACTTAATGTACATTATATCTTTTAAATTTAACTAATGTTATTCTTGATAGATGAAGGTCAATATTTAATTTGATTATTTACACTTTTTTTTACTGAGTTTTCCATATCATAAAAACAATAATTAATTAATTTATTTGTGAATAATAATTTTATTTGATTATAAAATAATTAAACTTATATAAAATTAATCTCTCAACAATAATAATCCTAAATTTAAATATTGTTTTCATATTCCTTGAGACATTGAAAAAGGAATAATTTTCTCATTAAATTATTGGAAAATAGAAATTTTTTCTATTCAATTTTTATTGCTCTTCTCATAATAAATAATTATCTTTAAAGCTTATTCATGTTTTAATGTGTAAGCTTTATTATTATTTAAGATTAAAATATTAAAAAATCTAGTTGTAAATTAGATATTTTAAAATTAATATATTTAACATTAAGAAGAGAAATCTTGTTTAAATTTTTTTATTTAATTCTTTATATATTACAAAAAAAAATTTATAATTCATTTTCATAAGAATCATTCAATTTAAATTCTTCTAAATTAATCTTTTGATACTCAATAGTATTATTCTCATTTAAGCTAATAATAGGTTTAACAAAAGATTCTAAATTAGTAGAAGCCAATAATTCCAAATTTGAACTTAATTCTTTATGCATATAATTTAAATAAATTTGATTCATATATAAAAAAGTACTAACATCAACATTATTTCTGAGATTTTTATTAAAAATGGCTTTGGAATCAATTTCTTTAATAATTCTTTGAATTTCCATAAAAACACAAGATAAAAAAGTTTGTCTTGCATAACCTTCATCAGTCATTAATTTAATACTTTCAATTCTTTTATCTTCTAATTCATTATAATATTTTTTTTCATAATCATCAATTTCTTTCCAAATATTTTCAGCATAATTAATTCTTTTTTTAATATCATTACAAACTGAATCAATTCTTGAATTTAAAAAATCTTCTTTTTTTTCTTTTAAATTTAAATAATCTTCTATATATGAAATATCTTCTTCTACTCTGTCTTCAGAATTTAAGCTTTCAACACATTTAACACATAAACAAGTTTTATTTTTTACATCAAAATATAAGAAAGGTTTATTTAAATGACCTAATAAAGGACAATTACCAAAATAAGATAAAGTATATTTAAATTTATCAGTTCTAAAATGTAAAGAAAGAGCTTTTTTCTCTTTTTGCTCATGCCAATTTTTATCACATTGACTACAAAAAAAACAATTGTCATTTTGACAAAAAATTAAAGGATTTTCTGTTGAATTTTCAACACCACAATCACAACATTTATTTGGTTTTATTATATCAAATTCAATATGTTTTAAAGCTGATAATTTATTATTTGAAGTTGAATTATTAGCACTTATAATATATTTAAATGAAGTTTTCTTAGTTTTAAAAGGATTTATTTCTATTGAATGTGAATTTATTTCTTCTCTTATGTCTGATATATCAAATGATTTTGTTAAATTTGCTTGTCCATAATTTAAAGAATAAGTATATATTGTTTTATTATTTTTTAAATTTTTTATATCTTGATTTTTAATATTTTCATTTTCTTCTTGTGAATATGCTACCTTTGATGGAGTTAATTGTTCAATATTGAAATTACCTAAATAAAATTGATATTGAGAATTCCCTAATGATGATAAAAATACTCTATTTTTTATTCCTTCTCCTAATTTGTTCCCTTTTCCTATTAATGTATCATCTAGTTTAAAATTTGGAATTCCTATGTTTAAACTTGATTCTAAAAATACTCGACATTGGTCTTGTTCAGGATTACGTTTTGTATTTTGAAAAAAATTTTTTTTTCCTTGTTCTGTCATTTTTTTAAAAGTTTAATTTATTTTTTTCATTGAATTTATCAATTTAAATTAAATATTTTTTTTTGTAGTTTTAATATTATTTTATGATTAATAATAATAATAAAGAAAAATAAAATTTTTTTGATTAAAAATTTTCTAATTTGTTTCAACTATTCTTTTGAGATATAAGGTTCACCCTTAAAAAAATAATTTAGGAAAAAAATGTCATCACACAAATCTCTTCCTCCATTATTATCAGAACAAAGCTATAACTTATCTAAACTAAATTATTTATCTAAAAATATAATTTCAATTTCTAACATTCCAGAAAATTTATTTTCAAAGGATATATTATACCAAAAAAAATTTTTAGGTCAATATGGTCATATAAATCAAATGATATTATTAAATAATCATAAAAATGAAAAAAATGTAATTGTCCAATTTGATACTGTAAATCAAGCTGCTTTAGCAATTTTATCTCTTCAAAATTTTAAAATTGATGAAAATATTAAATTAAAAGCAACTTATTTTATTAATAAATATTGTTATTATTTTTTAAATAATAAAGATTGTCCAAATCTTAATTGTTTGTTTTTACATAATATTAAAGTTAACAATTATTTGCTTTTAGATTTACAAAATAATAAATCTATTGATAGTTATAAATTTGCTTTAGATGTTTTAAATATTCCAAAACCTATTTTTGATGTTATTTATATGAAATTAATAGGAGAAAATTATTATGAACAACATAAAAAATTTCCAAAAATGAGTATGAAAAAATTAAAAAATAAGGAATTTATTTGTAGTTTATATCCTCTTATTAAAGAAAATTTTAAATTCGGAAGAAAAGATTATTATAAAAAAAAATCAAAAAAAAAAGGTGATAACAATCAAAAAAAAAAAAGTGATAATAATTATAATATAATTTCAAAAAGAGATTCATTTAATTCTTCTGATTCGAATAATGAAAAAATTTCAACTTCTGAAGAAAGTGTTGAAAAACTAAATGATTATGTTTATCTTAATTATTTTAAAAGAAAAAATTCTTCAAGATTTGATTTTGTTCAAAAAGATAAAATAGATAATAATTTTAGTGTAAAAATTCCAGAATTTATTCTGGATTTCCTAGATAAGAACTTAGCTTTGTATTGTATTAAAAATATAATTAACGATAATAATGATGATAGTGTGATTTTTAATTATTCTTTTAATTTTAATTGGAAAAATATAATTAAAGGTTAGAAAAATATGTTTTATTTTTTATTAACTATTAAAGGATTATATTTCGATTAATGATATTTAGCTTTATTTTTAATTCATAAAATAATAAACATGTAAATTGAAATTCAATTAATATTTATGAGCTTTGATATATATATATTAAATAAAAAATTTATTAATAAAAAAATGTTTAAATCTCATATATATATTAATATAAAATTTATAATTTAAAATTTAATTAAAAACTAAACAATTTATTAATTTTAAAACAATTATAATGAAACAATTATCTTTTCCAAAACTTAAAATTATAAATCTCAAAAAGAAATTAGCTTTAAAAGGAATAGGAATAACTTTAAAAAATAAGAATAATATATTTAAAACATCTCTTGAAAAAGATAATGAAAAAAATATAACAAAGCCAAATATATTAAAAAAATTATTAACAGAAAATTTGGAACAAAAATATATAGAAAAAGGAACAGAAATAGATGAAGAAATATCAAAAGAAAAGGACAATGATATGTATAATAAAGTAATTTCAATTGATCAATTATCAAATAATTCTCCAATATTTAAAGAATATTTAAAAGAAATGAAAAAAGATAGAGGAAGTACTTTAGAAACTATTGATGAAGATGATATAAATAATAATAAAAATTTTCAAAATTTTTTTGTTGAATTAACTCAAAAAGATTTTTTCCCAAAAAATAAAATAAAAAACGATAATAATATAATTAATAAAAATGTATTAAATAATAATAAAATTAGAAATTATTATTATAATCATAATATTAAAAGCAGAAATACATATTCTAATTTAATAAATTTAAATTCTTTAAAAATGTTAAAAACTTCAAGTTCTGGTTTTTCAAATAAAAATATATTTAAAACAAATATATTTTTTAAAACAAAT
>JAJJLU010003657.1:0-41574 GCA_023807065.1 Isotricha intestinalis
AAATTCAAGATTTTAAAAAATATAATTTTATCAAAATAAGAGATAAAAATATTTGTACTATTGGATTATTTATTTATCTTTTATCTGTATTTCTAACATTAGGTCAATTTTATAAATATTATGTAAATTGTTATTCAGTGTCTAAAAATTATAAAATCAGAAAAATAATTTCAACAAGAAATGATTTACAATATATTAATTTAGAGATAATTTATTTCCTTTAATTCCAACAATTCAATTTCTTGATAAAAAATATGATTTTAAAATAAATGATACAAGTTTTTGTTTTAGACAATTTAAACCTGCTAATCCTAATGAAAATGAAATTCATGAAGCAGATAATTATAAAAATGAAGTTCCTTTATATCAAATAAATTATAAATCAGGAGAAGTTGAAAATATTCCTTATTTTAATGAAAAAGATTATAATAAAAATAATCAATATAAAGATGTTGTTAGATATAATAATTATAATATAAACTATTTAATTGATACTAATGATAATTATGATAGTTTCGCTGATAATACTGTTAATATAGAAATACAATTAAGATTAAAATTTATAAAATAAAAGTTTTAACATATTTTTTTTCTGAATGAAAAATTTAATGGACTAAATAAATTCACAAAAAAATATTTCATTATATTTATTATAGTTTTTATAATTTTTATAATAAAAGTTTTATAAGTTATTTTATAAAAGAATTATTATTTAATTCCCAATAACAAAAAGAGGTTTTCCTGGCATTATATTATCTCTCATATTTTTAGGTTTATTTCCTTCATTAAATTCAACAATTTCAGAAACTTTAGTTAATTTTGTAAATAATTCAATATTATTTTTTAAAACTTCTTCTTCATTAAATTGTAAATGAGCTTCTAAAGCTTCTTTACCATAATTTTCAACTTCTTTTGCTTTAAATGAAGCAAATTCTAACATTGAACTTTTATCTTTTGGATTCTGACATTTTGCAATAATTTTATTTTTATATACTGAATTTCTATTTTCATCTAATGATATTATTTTACCATTTTCATCATAAATTTGTTCTCTTAAAATTTCTAAAACTAATTTTTGATTTGGAGAAAATTCTTTAGCAAATAATACTTTAATTTTAATTGATTTTTCTTCTTCTTTTTTTTTTTTTCTTCTTTTTTTTCTTCTTTCTTTTCTTCCTTTTTTTACCTTATTTCCTTCCTTTTGGCTTTTTTCTTTTTATAATATATTCTCTTATATTTTCAATAACTTTATTTATATAAGTATTATAATCGAATATATTTTTATCTATTATATTTGAAATTGTTGGAAATAAATTTAAAATTATATATTATAAATGTTTATAAAAATAACCTTATTATTAGTACAAATATTTATATATAAAACAAATTAAAAGAAATGCTATATAATCATTTATTTTTTCATTTTATTAATCACAAAAATTTTCTTTGAATTTTTATTTGTCAGTTTGTCTTTTTTAATGTTTGATTTTGATTTATTCTTTTTGTTTTTCTGGTTGGAAAAATTAATATTATTAGGATTTAAATTTTTTATAATTGAATCAATCAATGATTTATCATGATTAAATTCATATTTCTTATAATTTTTTTTTTGAACATTTTCATTGATTTTTATACATTTATCATGTTGAGATTCATTTAAAATATAATTATTATTATTATTTTCTTGAAAGGCTACATTTTTATTATTCATAAACTTAGTTAAGCATTCAATAAACTTTTGTTCAATATTTTGTTCTTGAATTTGATTAATAATTACAATTTGATTTTGAGTAGGATTATTAATTGTAATATTATTATTATATTTAGGATATTTATGAAAGTTATTAGAATAAAATCCTTCATCTTCTCTTTCCATTTTTCTTCCAAGAAAACTTTGATAAAAATCAGGAAAAATTTGTGCATTTCTCCATTGATTATATTCATAATTATAAGTAATAGCTTTTAATTCTTTTAATCTTAATTGAAATAATTCATCATAAATATATTTATAATTAGGTTTATCTTCATATTTAAGAGAGCAAATATAACGAAAAATATTATAAATTCCTTCTTTATTTTTACAAGTGGTTAAAAATAAATTATCTTTAGGATTAGATAAGCATTTTTCTTTCATTTTTTGAATATCTTCTTTATCATCTTTACAATTTCTCCAAGGTAAATTTTCATTTAATAAATCTAAAATCATGAAAAAAAAAGACCATAAATCATCTCTTCTAGATAAATCTAATTTATTATGAGCATTTAAAGAAGCATAAGTTAAAGTTCCTCTAAAATCAGTATTAGATCTAGGAGGAAAAGGTTTATTATCTTTATCTAAATGTAATTTAGCAAGACCAAAATCAACTAAATATATATTTATATCATTTATAGGAACACCAAGAGAATAATTTTTATTTAAATTTTCTTCATCATTTCTTCCTAAAACAAAATTAGTTGGTTTAATATCTCTATGAATATAACCTTTATTATGTAAATTTTCTATTGCTGTGATTGATTGTAATAAGATATCATATGCTAAAATTGAATTAAAATTTAAAAACGTTTTTTTAAATATACCTAAATTTTTGCCTAATAATTCCATTTCTATACAATTTAAATTTGATGTTCTACAAATTCTTAAATTTTCTATAAATTCATATATTTTTGGTATATGTTTTATTCCTTGAAGATTTTTTAATATATCATATTCGGTTTTTAAAATACTTTTTAATTTATCTTTTTTTTCCACTTTTAAAGCTACGTAACAACAATAATTTTCATCATATGCTTTAAATAATTGACTGAAAGAACCTTCACCTAATTGACCTTGAACATAAAATCTTGATTTCATTACTGTCATTTTTTTTTTAATTTTTTGTTGGAAAAAAAAATATTGATGTTTAGGAAAAAGAAAATGTAATTTTATTTGTAATTTATCAAAGAATTTATTTTTTTTTATTTATTTTACATATATTAATAATTAATTAATTGTTTTTCATAAAATTTAAATTCAATTTTTTTAATGAAAGCTATTAGTCAAATAAGTAATAATTATTTTTATAAAGATCCTAAATGTATGTCACTTGAAGAAATTGATAGATTTATTAATAAAAAAACAAAAGTTAAAAAATTAACTCATACAAATTCTTGTATTTTTAAAAAGAAAAAATCAAATGAATCTGTTAATTCTAGTTTTAATACTGAGAAAAATCAAAAGCAAAATAAAGAAAATTATAATAAGAAAACTTTAGATTTAAAAAGAAGTAATAGTGGTCCTAAAAAAAGAAATAGCTTTAATGAAATTCAATCTAAAATGTCAAATGATTATATTAAAATTCTTCAAGAACAAATTTATCTTCTTCAAAAAGAAAATAAAAATTTAAAAACAAATTTTATTAAAATTAATGAATTATTAAATTCAGAAAGAAATTCTAAAAGAATAAATGACACAAATTTAAATATAAATAAAGAAAATATAAGAAATGAAGAAATAGAAAAATTAAAACAGCAAAATGATTATTTAATAAAAGAAAATAATATTTTAAAAACTCAAATGAATAAATATAATAAAGAAGATAATAAAATAATTGAAGAATTAAATAATAAAATAAATGAATATAAAATTATAATAAAAAAACAAAAAGAAGAAATTAAAGCATTACAATCAGATATATTAATTTTTAATGAAAAATATGAAAACGAAAAAAGAAAAGAAGAGAAATACTGTATTAAAACATCTGCTTCAAATTATGAAGAAGAAAAACAATCTTCAGTAAGTGAAAGAAATTCAAAGAAAAAAATAAAGATAAAATCAAATTATAATAATAATTTTAATGGTTTTAATATAAGTTTTTCAAATAATTTAAATACATCTGTTCAAAAATCAAGTTCAACAATATCAAATCATAAAACAATGAAATCAAGAAAGAAAAAAGATAATTTTATCCCTATTTCAAATTTATCAACTTTAAGATTAAAAAGTTCTAAAAAAAAAAAAATAAAAGTAAATAAAAGTTTAAGTAAAGAAAAAAGTGAAGATGAAACAAAAAATAATATAAAAAAAGAAGTTATGGAAACTCCAAATAAATTTAATTATTTTGAAAATGTTGGAAGAAATAATAAAATTAATGAAGAAATAGAAAGAACTCCTCAATTTAAAACTTTTAAAGAAGAATCTTCAACAAGAGAAAAAAACTTTATTCATGATTTTAATAATGAATTAGAAAGTATTAATCTTCAAATTCCTATTATTGAATCTAGTATTGAACAATTAAAATATAATTATAATATATTATTAAATAAATTAGATTGTTGCCAAAATTCAGATGAAGTTAATCAAATTAGAGGAAATTTAAAGTTAATTTCTGTTAATTTAGAAGAAAAAACTTTCCAGTTATTTATTTTGAAAACTCAACAACAAAAAATTTTAAAAACTTATTTAGAATAATTATTTATATATATTGAATATTGAAATCATTTATTTTTTATGAATAAATTAACAATTATAAAAAAATAAAGTAAAAAAGAAGATTTTATTATTGGAATTTAATAATGTATTTATAAGTTATATATTTTAATAAAGTATTTTTAAACATTTTATTTATTAATTCTTTACATTCTTTCTTCAACTTTTAATTCCAAATAAAAGATTCTTCTTTTTTATGAATTTGAATAAAATATTTTAATTTATTATTCTTATTTCTAATATAAAATTATTAATTACACAATAATTAAGTATAAATTATTAATTATATTTTTAAATCAAACTATAAACCATCTGAAAAAAAACAAATTATTATCTTTTATTTTACTCTATATCTTCTCTTCTCTTTTTTAAAAATTTTTTAAATAATCTATTTTTAAATTCTATATTTTAAATCATTGAATTTAAATTAATTTTTTAAATTAAAAAATAAGATAAATAAATGGAAATCAATAATAAGATAAATAATAATGACAAAAAAGATTCTTTAGATTTTTTAAATGAAATTTTCTTTTTTTCAAAAGATGAACAAAAATATTATCCAATATTAATAATTAAAGATAATAATTCAATGGTTGAACTATTTAACTTTTTAATTTCAGAAGATTTTATTAATATTGAAAAATGTTTAAATTGCATTTTAAATGTATTTAAACAATCTTTAGAAATTACATTTCAATTTTGTTCTTTAAATAATGACTTTAATGATAAAAGAAATTATAATTTTATTAAATTATTAATTGATTTATATATGAAAATAGAAGATAAAAAAAATTTAGAATTAATTATTAGTTTAATAACATTTTTATTCAAAAATATAGATATAAAAAAGAATATTTATGATTATCCTTTAAATAATCTATTAAAAGATTATAAAAAAGAAAATTTAACATCAGAAAAAATAATTAAATATATTGATTTACTCTCGTTAATTTATAATTTTAAAAATAACGAAATTACAATTCAACCAAAGAATTATTTTTATTTCACAGATAATTCTCATTTTGGTATAAATATAAAATTACCTTCACCAAACATTCAAATTGATAATGGATTTTCAATAGAAATTAGTTTTTACATAAATGAATATAAAAAAAATGAAAAATCAGTAATTTTTGAATTATTTACTGAAGATGATAATAAATTTAATGTTTTATTAAATGAAAATGATAATTTAGTAGTTTTTTATAATTCAAAATTTATTGATTGTCTTAGTATTCCTATTAAAAAAGGTATTTGGAATAAAATGAAATTTATTTTAACTACCTCAAAAAGAAAAAATTATCCTGAAATTAATATTTATGTTTGGGATATTAATAATATTTTAGAATATAGAAATTATCAATTAGAAACTAAATTTTTCAATGAAGTAGAATTATCTTCAATAAATTTTTTTCAATTTTTTGAAGGAAAATTTACTTCAATAATTTTTTATTCTGGTGAAAAAGAAGATAATAATAATAATGATTATCCTTATGGTATATATTCAAGAAAAAAATTAATTGAATTTTATAAAAAAAATAATAAAAAAGAATATTTAATTCAATGCCCAATTTTTTTTATTTTAAGTCCAATTTCTTTTAACAACAAAAATTATATAATAACAGATCCAGTTAATAGAATAAAAGGAAAATTTCCGAAACCATTGACTCCAAAAAATTATAATAATTTTGTTAAATTATATCATAAAACTTCAAATAATATTTTTAATTTAGGAGGAATAAATATTTTATTACCTATAATTGAAATTATTTATAAAAATTTTCAACAAAAAGAATGTTTTATTTCTATTATCAATTTTATTAAAAATATTATTAAACAAAAAAATAAAAGTTTAATTAATGTTTTAACGTCTAATTTCTTTTCTATGTTAAGTTTATTTTTAGAAAGAATAAATGATAACTTATATAATTCTGAAGTAATAAAATTATTAGTTGAAATAGGACATAATATTTTAAATTTTAAAGATGAAAAATTTAAATTACTCAAAAAGGAATTTTTTACTCAAATATTATTTAATACAAAAATTATAAAAAAATATCCTCCTAATTTATTAAATGAATTATGGGAACAAACTCAATTAAATTATAATTCATTAAAAGAAATTTTTCCAAGTCTAACATCTATATCCTCTTTTTTAAGTTCATATTATTCAATAAATAATATTGATAAAAATCTCTTTAAAATATTATTAGTTATTTTAAATCATAAAGGAACAAATGATGAAGATAGAGTTAATTTTTTTAAAATATTATCAAATGAAAGTATATCTATAAATTTAATATTAACAATAATTGATTTATTTACTAATTTTTTTCATTCAAATGAAAATAACAAAGCATTAAAACAAAATAGTTTAATATATATGTTGGAATATAATTGTCTAAATGAATTAATTTTTTGTTTAAGTAATTCAAATTTACAAGTTAAAATTAAAATAATTGACTTTATGATTTTTATGTCATCTGAATATTATCAAATAATAAAAAACTTTTTTGAAAAATGTCAAGTAAAAAATCCTAAAAAGATAAAATATAAATATCTTGGTAAAAAGGATATTTTACAATTAATACAATATAATATAATAATAAATGAAAATAATGAAAAATCTAAATCTGAATTTAAAATGCCAAAAACACAAAATAATTTTTTTTTAGAAAGAAGTGAAAGTGTAATATTAGATATAGAAAATATAAAATCCAAATTTTTAAATGAAATAAACAATGAACCTTTAAATATAAAAAAAACAAGTTCAATTATTATAGAAAATAAAGAAGAAAAAAAAAAGGAAGAAATAATAATTAATAAAAAAGAAAAAAAAATAAAAGAAAAAATATCAGAATCAGATTTATCATTCGATGAAAAATCTCCAACTACAAAATTAAAAGAATCTCAAAATAAATTAGTTAAAAATTTCACTAAACAAATGGAATTTGATTTAGAAATTGAAGAAAAAGAAGAAAAACATCCTTTAACAAGTAAAAATAGTAAAAAATCAAAATTTACTTTTTCAATTGAAGCAACAAATGAATTAATGGAAAAAAAAGAAAATAAAAATCCAATAAAAAAAACTAAATCTAAATCAACTAATTCAATATTAAAAGAATTACATAATAATAATGAGTCAAATATATTAATTCCTTTTAAAAAAACTAAATCAGAAACTATTAATTTTGATTATTCAACTTTAGAAATTAATGTAGATAAAATTAATAAAGAATCAGAATTAAAATTAAAAGATTTTCCTAATAAAGTTTTTTCATTAGCAAAACATTGTGTTGATTTTTTAAATGGAATTGATGATGAAAATGAATGTAAAAATTATCAATTAGATATTTTTTCTTATGATAATGATAAAACAATAAATAAAACAAAAGCTTTGAAAACAAGAACAATAGATACAATTAAAGAAGATGAAAATGAAAATTGTATTAGTAATACTATTAGTAAAAGAAATACATTCAATGATAATTCACCTAATAATAATTTAGTGAATTTAATTAAAAAAAATAGTTCTTCAATAACAATTGATGAAAATAATTTTGGAAGTAATAATAAAAGAAATGATATAAATTTAACTCCTAAAGATTTTAAAATTGAATCTCCTGTTAAAATTGATAATAAAGAATTAGAAAATAATAATTTTCATATTGCAACTTCTTTATGTAGTTGGTTATATTCTATTAAAAAAAATATTAATATTAATTCTTTTAATTTTGATAATAATTATGTTTTAGATTTCCTTGTTTTTCAATGTATAAAATTAAAAAATATAAAAATGATATTAAACATTATATGCTTTTTATCTTCGAATAAACCAATGGCTGAAATCAGTGTTCAAAACAATCAAAATGAAATATGGAAAAATGATATTCAAATATATTTTAGAAATGAAAATGTTATTCATTTTATAATTGATGTTGCATTCAATTGTTATTTACATATTCATATTCCACAATTTAAAAGTCCTTTAATAAATTCAGATGAAAAATTTGGAAAAGCTAATTATAATAAAACTTATTTTGGTTGTAAAGATTTATTAATTGAGATTTATTTTAATAATTTAAATTATAATGAACAAAAAAATTCCAATTCTGTTATTTTTGGTTATCTTTTTCCTTATTTATTAAATTTTCGTTTTAATAAAAAATATAATAAGGATGGAATATATAATAATTATTCTTTTACTTTTTTTAGAGAATTAATTAATGAAATAATTGGAAAATTTTATGAAATGTTTTATCGAAAAGAAGAATCAAATTTTGAAAAAAAAATTAAAAATAATGAATTTCAGGGTTTTATAAAATTTATCAGTCTTTTTTTTGAATTTGCAATTTTATTTCAAAATTCTGACAAAATTTATACTTCTTCAAGTAATTTAATTCATTTAAAAGAACAAAACATTTCTAATATTCCTTCTTATATTATTAGTAATGTATATTATAGTGCATCTTCAGATAAAATTTGGTCTGATTATAACAATTATCATAAAATATATAATATTATAAAATATATTTGGAGTAGAAAAAGAATTTATGATTTATGCTCAATTAAATATGAAGATAATGATTATAAAGTTTATCACATTTCAAATGAAGAAATTGATAAAATTATCAATTGTTTAATCTTAAATAAAGATAATTTCAATTACTCTCAATCATATTTTGAAATATTATTCAACAGTCATAATATTAAAATTAAAGATAAAAACGATAAAAATATGGATTACTTTTTACCTTTAATAAATTCTATTTCCATTTTTACTTCTTATTTAATTCAATCAATTAGTAGAAAAGAAGAAATACTAAATTTACAGTTTTGGTTAAATGAATATCAATATTATATAATATTTCTGTTAATTGGAAGTTGTACTTTAAGTCATAAAAAAAAAATATTAGAGAAATATGAATATAAATTTGTCACTAATTTAATTTGCTCTAATTTAGCTTTTATTATAGGATTTGTATTTTCAAATTTCTATAATGAAAATAATAAAGAAATTAAATCTTTATATCATATTCTTATTCAAAATATTTCTAGAATATTTTCAAAAATTATTAAAATCACAGAAGAAAAAAACAATAATAAACTATTTTCAAAAATAAATTTTATGAAAAAGTTAGATTTAAATGATACTCCAATATTTTTATTAAATAACTATTATAAAGTAACTATAAAAAAAATGAATGAAAATATTCCTGATAATAATGAGCAAAAAAATATTAAAGAAATTAATATAATAAAATCAATATTTACAACAAAAGATTTTAATTCTAAAGATTATATGAGTATGAATTACTTAAACGAAAATAAACAAATGTTTGAAGAAAAATTATTTTATAATCAAGAAATGTTAGAAAATATAGATTTAATATTTAATATAGAAATGTATTATAATATATTTAATTATGAATATAAACAAAATTTTAACATTCAAAGTATATTAAATGAAGAAGATACAGAAAGTATAACATATACTAATAATTATAAAAAACTTTATGAAAATATTATAAATGATTATAATTATTTACAAAAATGTGTATATGAAAAAAACGAATATCAAACTTTATCAGAGACATTAAACAATAAAAAAAAATATAGAAAATTAAAAAAAGAACTTTTTTCATGGAATAATACATATAGTGATTTTAATACATTTTATTTAAATAAAAATAGTTTAAAATATAAATTAAAATATCATTTAACAAAAGATTTAACAACACCATTAATAGTACCAATATTAGATTTACAATATTATTTCCCAAATTTTTTGAGGTATGATAAGTCAAAAATTTTTGAAGAAAATTATAGGAATTATTATAATATAGATTTAAAAGTATTTCCGAAAGAAACTCCTTCGGTTTCAATTATTGATCATAATGATTTTGAATGTTGTTTTATAACACAAACAAATCATATTAAAGGAGGAATTAAAATATATTATGAAAAAATAGAATTTATTCCAATAATTTCAAATGATGAAAATATAATATTTTCTGATAGAGATGAAGAATATCAAAGTGAAAAAAAAAATTGTTATGGTTCTATTTTTAAAACTAACAATAATTATAAAGATTATTTATTTATTAGAATTATTGAAATTAATAATATTAACTTTATTTTTAAAAGAAAATATTGTTATAGAGATAATAGTATAGAAATTTTCTTAAACACAAATAAATCATTTTTTATAAAATTTAAAACATATAATGCAAGAGAAGACTTTATAAATAAAATAATATCTCAAAAAAAAAATTCATTTGCAGAAATAAAATCAATAGATAAAAAAGTAATAATAGGATATTATAAAAACATTCCAAAATATAAAGATATATATTCAAATATAGATAATTTATCATATAAATGGAGAAATTGGAGAATCTCCAATTTAGAATATTTAATGTGGTTAAATATATATGGAAATAGATCTTATAGAGATTTAAATCAATATCCAGTAATGCCTTGGATATTAACAAATTTTTTAAAAGAATCAAATGAATTTAATGAAATTATCCAAAATGAAAAAAAAACAATTAATAATAATATAAATAATTATTTAATTAATAATTATTTAAGGGATTTTAATTGTCCAATTGGTTTATTTTGTTCAAATCCAGAAGAAAAAAAAAGAAAAGAATTATATATAGATACATATAAATCAATGGTTTTAGATTTAACACTTGAAAATTTAATAGAATTAAATCAAAATGATAAAGAAGAGTTAGAGTTAAATACAGAATTAAATAATAATGAAATAGAATCTAAAAAACAGAATTCTTTAAAAACATATGGAATTGATATAGAAAATATATATAAAAATATAAATATAAATTATGAAAAAATACCATATTATTTTGGAAGTCATTTTAGTAATGCAACTTATGTTTCTCATTATTTAGTTAGAATATTTCCATATACTTTAACTTCAATAGAAATTCAATTAGATGATTTTGATGCTCCAGATAGATTATTTTTTAATTTAGGAAAAACTTTCAAAAATGTTTCTTCTGAAAAATGTGATGTTAGAGAACTTATTCCTCAATTTTTTTGTCTTCCTGAAATGTTTGAAAATAAAAATAAATTAAATTTAGGATATTTACAATATGATAATGAAAGTAAAGAATTCTTTAATGAAAAAGATAAAGAAAAATTTAAAATAGAAGATGTTCATTTGCCTATTTGGGCAAAAGATAATAGAAATATATTTGTAATGAAAATGAGAGAAATATTAGAAGATGAAAGATTAAAAATTAATTATTGGATAGATTTAATTTTTGGTAATTATCAAAGAGGAAATGAAGCTTTAAAAATAGGAAATTTATTTTGTTCTTATAGTTATGATAATGTTATGATTCCTAGAATAGATAATTATATTAAAAATAATCAAATTGAAGAAGCTAATTGTATTTTTAATTTATTTGAATTGGGTGTTCATCCTAATAAAATTATAAAAAATGAAAAAGAGAGAAAAGAAAAAAAAAAAGATAAAAGTGAATTAATGAATAATAAATTTTATTACTTTAGAACTAAATGTAAAATTATTAATGATGGTAATAATAAATTAACACAAGATCCTATTTTTATTTCTTCTTATAAAACAAAAACCAATAATTTTGGTATTGAAAATTTAATGGTTTTATTAAGTAATTTTGAAAATTATCAAATTTCTTTTGATAAAACTAAAGTTACGACAATTGAAAATAATGATAATATTAATATTAAATCAGAGAGTAAATTATTTTATAAAATATTTGAAAGCAAGGAATTATTATATAAAGTTCCAAAAATAATAAGTTTAAAAAATAATTCATATTTTATTATTTCAGGATTTATAAATGGAGAAATATTATTATTAAAAAATGAAGAAAATAATAAAGAAATAAAACAATATGAAGAAATTAGAAAATCAAATCCTTTAATATCAAAAAAGGATAATAGTTTAATCACATATATAACAAAAGATAATGATGAAGAATTTATTTATGTAGGAACTGAAAATGGAAGTATAATTATATATAAAATAGAGGAATTATATAATAGTTATTCAATAATTTTTTTTAGAATAAAAAAAAATCATACTGAAGCAATAATTAATATAAATGCAAATTCAAGATTAAATATGTTTATTGATTGTTCTTTAGATTGTTTTATTAATATTTATACAATGACAAAAGTAGAATTAATTAAATCTATATATAATGATAATTCTTATGGTTCTTTAATAAATTATGTTTTTTTATCTTCTTCTCCTCTTCCTTCTTTTATTTATTATACAAATAAAAATATGTTTAATTGTTATAATATTAATGGCGAATTATTAGATATAATTTGTGAAGAAAACTTTCTTCAAAATAAAGATATGATTAATCCTATTATTTTTACTGATTCTAATTTTATGGATTATTTAATATATGGAACTATTAGTAATTTTCTTTTTATTAGAAAATTTCCAAATATGAATTTAATGTATTATATTAATATTAATCAAACTGATTTAATTGAAACACCATTATATTCAAATATTGATAATGATACTTTTGATTATAAACCAATTAAATTTATTCATATTTCTAACAATGGACAGTTTATTTATGTTATTTATGATAATTCAAATTTAGTGCTAGTATTACCTCTAAATTTAAATTTAGATTCAACAATTATTTATAATATCAATTAACATTTAATTAATTAAATATTATATAATATAAATAATAAAGAAAAAAATAAATCACATAATTCAACCTTAAATATTTCATTAAAAAAATAAAGTAACCAATTACGTCAAAAAATAAAAAAAAAAATAAAAAAAGAGATATTTAAAACTAAAAATAATGGATATAGACAAAGCAACATCAAATATATCATCAATAGAATTAAAAAACGGATTAAGATGGGGTTTATACATAATTCTTTTATGTGTAGGAATATTTTCAAGTTGTGATGGTGGAATAATACCTCAAGCAACAGAAAGAATGACAAAAGATATTGCAGAAAATGATAACAAAAAAATGGGATTATATGGTTCAATAGATTATTTAGGAAGAGTATTTGGAGCATTATTTTTCACATTTACAATAAATAAAATAAGAAGAAAAATATTATTAGCATCAACATTAATATTTAAATCATTATTATTATTTTATCCTTTGATAGATCATAATAATTATAAGATTAATTTAATATTAAGATGTTTATCTGGTATATCTCAAGTTTTTTATACTACATATTTACCTGTTTGGACTGATCAATTTACACCTAAAGATTCAAGAGCAATTTTAGTTTCTCTTACTCAATTAGGAAATCCTTTAGGTATTATTATTGGATTTGGAATTTCTACTTTAGTTACATCTACAAATTGGAATTATTCTTTTGCTATTGAAGGAATTATATTATTATTACTTGCTTTTTTATCATTATTTTTCCCTAACTTATATTATAGTAAAAAGTTTATTTTAAATGATGATGGTTTAACTGGGAAATTAATTAATAATGATGACGACAAAAAATCTTCTTCTTTATGTAATAATTTAGGGAAAATTTTATGTAATGTGATATTTATATTTACTACTTTTTCCTGTTCAGTTGCTTTTTTTGGTATGGCAGTTGTGCAATATTGGGGAGCTGAATATATGAAAAATGTATTAAATTTAGAAGATGCAACAAGTGTTTTATTCACTTTTAGTATATTATGTTTAACAGGACCAACTTTAGGTGTTTTTGCAGGAGGAATTATATGCTCAAAATTAGGAGGATATACAAATAAAAAAAGCATAGTAATGTGTTTTATCTTTTGTTTAATTTCATCCGTTTTTTCATTGTTTATTGGTTATGTCGATAAATTATTTTTCTTTGTTCATTGTTGGATTTATTTCTTTTTCATTGGTGCTATCATTCCTGCTACAAGTGGTATTATTATTGTTAGTTTACCTGAATATTTAAGGGGAGATGGATTCTCTATTACAAATATATTACTTAATTTATTAGGAAATTTCCCTGCTAGTTTTGCTTATTCATTTTTATTAGATTATTTCACTGTTGATCCAAATAATATTAAAGAAGCTCATAGATCTTCTATGAAAAAAATTATGTATTATAATTTTGTTGGGTTGTTTTGTATTTTAATTTCTATGATTTTTAGATTAATTCAAAAGGATAAGGAAAATAATGAAGAAAGAAAATCTGTTAATATTACTGAAACTGATTGTTCTTAAATATTCGATTTATTGCTTTTTTTTTTGGTAATTTTGTTTTTTTCTTTTATTTTTATTTACATTAGAAATAAATTAATTTATTTAAATTTATTTTTTTGTTTTATGATATTTTTATTAACAAAAAATATAAAATAATTTTTGTGAAAATTAAAACACACTTCTTTTAAATTTAAATTTTGAGAGTATATATTTAAATTAATATGTTATATTTTAAAAAAATTTTCATTCTAAAAATCCTAACTAATAAATAAGCAATTGATTTTATTTCTTAAATATTTTTTGAATTTAATAATTAGAACAAATATATTTATATTAAATGTTTTTCAATATTAATTATTCACAGGAAAAAAGTTTTATATATTTTATTCATAAAAAAAATTAAATGAATAAGACAAAAATCCCAAAGTCCCAAAATTTAGAAAATCTAAAAAAAACAGAGTTTCTTATGGCGAAACAAATCTTAAATAAAAACTTACCATCCTTTACAGAAATATTATTAGAAAATAATAAAAATTTATTTAAATATCAGCCTCAAAAAGTAGTAAAAAAAAAAGAAAATAAAAACGATTCATCGTTTAAAAAAACTAAAAGTAGAACTCCAGATAATCCAAGAAGATTTTCAACAAAAATAAGAGAATTAGATTTTAATTCATATAGATATAAAAAGTCATTTGATGAATCAAAAAATAATATAACTAAAAAAAATAATAATAAATCAACAAGTGAAATATTCAATAATAATCATAATATAAAGAAAGTACCCTTTGGTTTAAAATCAAAAAGATTTGATTGGCAAACAAATCAAGAAAGAAATTATTTAGATGAATTATATGGTAATAATAAAAATTATGCTAAAAGAAAAAAATCAATTAATTGGGAAGGATTTTTAAATAAGGAAACAAATGATGATATAAATAATATTAAAAGAAATAATTATGCTCATATTTATTCTACAATTATAAATTTAAATTCTAAAAGAACAATTGAGCCTCAAAGAGATATTATTCCAGAAATAAAAAAAAAAACAAGTAAAAAAGTTATTTATAAAAGTTCTTCTACTGGAAATATTATTAGTTTATTTAATAAAACTCCTATTATTAAGAATATCCCAGTTAAAGACAATATTACTAAAGGTAATAAATTATTTAGTTATGAATTTTTTAATGATAATTTTTTTCAAAAATCTAAAGGAAGTGTTGATTTAGAAAAGTTTAAAAATAATGGTTATGCTGGATTAACTAAAGAAAAAAAAAGTGATGATTATTTTTTATATAATAATGATAATTATAATATTGAGAATAATGGTTTTAAAGAAAGAATTAAAAGAGAAAAAAATGCTTTTGTAAATGAAAATAATTCTAGGAATAAAAAATTTGATTTAGATAATAATAATGATAAAATTATTCATTTTACTCATGAATTAAAACATTCACAATTAATGAGAATTAAAAATAATATTAGTGATATATTCTTTATTAAAGGAGGAAAAGAAAAAATTTTTAGAAATTTTAAAAATAAGCAATTAACATATACTTTTGATTATTTCCAAAATCAATTTTAAATTTTTCCAATTTTTTTATGTAAAATACTTTACTTTAATTACATTATCTATAAATATCATCTCCAAACATTAAACTTAATAAAATTCTTATTATTACTACCATTCAGAGTAATAAAATAATATTTAAAAATTAATAAAGTTTACATAAAAATTTTTTTTATAACTGTTTTTTAAATTTATATTAAAAGATAAATCATATACATATATTATATATTCTTTTATTTTTATTCTTTTGATAATTTCTAATTAATCATTTAATTTATTCAATCATTTAATTCTTTATTTATTTGTCGAACTTTATCTATTATAATAATTATTAATTGTTTTTTGAATAGGATATTTTACTACTTAGATTATATATTAAATAAGTAATTTTCATTATTATTATGTAAAAATAATTCATGTATTGTGCTTTTATCAAAAGAATTTAATTGTAATTTATTGTTTTTAACCTTCATTCATATTTATTTTATTTTTTAATATTTATTTTTAAAATCATAAAAAATATTGGTTGGGAAAAAAATTTTTGTAAATTTATTTATTAGAAATGAATTAAATATAATAGAAATAATTAGAAATTATTATTTTAAATAAAAAATATGAAAAAATTCAAACAAAAAAAAAAACAATTAAAATATTACAAAATATATTGAAAATAACAATTAACTTTGAATAGTCAAATCCTCTAATAATTGGAAAAAATAATCATTAAAAAAACCATTAATTCATAAAAAAAAATAAAATCAAAGATGGAAAAATCAAAAATCTAAAGACAAAAAAAAACCAAAAAAGTTGAAAAACTTCAAAAATAAAAATCGAAGCCCAAAAAGTCTTTTAAAAAAATAATAAAAAAAATTAAAAAAAAACGAAATGCAAATCAAGAAAAAAATAATTTGAATTTAAATAAAAAATTTATAATGGAAAATAATCAAAAACCAGATTCCTTAATTCAATTACCTCCAAAAAAAGGAAGATATATAGTTTTAGATACAGAAACAACAGGATTAGATCCAAAAGAAAATAATATAATAGAATTAGCAGCAATAGAAATATATAATGGAAAATTGACTGGAAGAGAATTTCATACTTTTATGTCCCCGCGTTATAATATTAATAAATCTGCTGAAGAAAAGCATAAAATGTCACAAAATTTTTATCAAATTTATTATAAGGATGTTTATACAAGTGATAAACAAAATTTTGAAAGTTTTTTAAAATTCATTGGTAATTCTATAATTTTTGCTCATAATGCTATTTTTGATATGAAATTTATAAATAAAGATTTAAAGTATTGGGGTTTAAATACTTTAACAAGAAAAAGATTTAGATGTTCAATGAGATTATTTAAATTAATGGTAAAACCAGATTCTAAAAAACAAAAATATAAATTAGAATATTGTTGTTCTTTTTTTAATTTAACAGCTCCAATTGAAAATTTTCATTCTGCAATATTTGATGCTTTTATGACTGCAAGAATGGTTTGTTGTCTTTTTCAATATAAAAATAATTTAAAAATAAATGAACAAATTAATAATGTCTCAAACGGTTTAAGTGGTAATAAATATAATAATAATATTAAAAATAATAGTGATAATAATCATGATGAAAATAATTTAATTTCTCCTTATAAAACTTTATCTGATATTAGTGGAGAACTTACTAAAGGAAGCATTGAACATGATGTTAGTAATATAAATAATCATAATGAGGATGTGAATAAAGATTTAAAAATAAATAAAAATAAAGAAAATGAAAAAGAATTTAATAAAGATAAAGATATTAAAAATCAAGAAAAAATAAAAAATAATAATAGAATTGAAAATAATAAATTTATTGGTTCTAATGAGGAAAATATAGATGAAGATGAACCAATTACAATTAATGAAAATGAATTAGATATGTTATTATGAGATTTAATTGGGTTTTTATTTATTATAAAATAATGAAAATGAATAACAAAACTAATAATAAATATTTAATTTAGGATTATAAATATATTATATAATATTAATCCTTTTATTAATTTCTGAAAAAAAAATCATATTTTTTTTAAACAAAAAACAATAAACATATTATATAATAAAATATATTAAAATACCAAAAATTTTTATTAATTCATCATCTTATTATAAATTTAAATTTTTTTAAAATAGACTAAATTAACTATTATTTACATATAAAAATTAATCTGTTATTATTATCATTTCATAGAAAGGCAAATAAAATAATAAATCATAATATTTTATTTATTTATATTTTTACAATATCCTTTCCAAAAAGTAAATAATAACAATATAATCCATTATCTATTTTTCCTATATTAATTCCAATATATTGTGAACTTTTACTAAAAATATTATTTCTTCTATGAAGCATTGAATTTGTATCATCAACAATTTGAAGAATAACAGATAATTCTGTATTAGAATTCATAATATCATAATGAAAATTTACAATTTCGATGTTTTTTTCAAATAATTGTTCTTTTAAATATTGTAAAGTCGATGTTAAATAACTTTCTTTTATATATTCATTATATTCAGAATTAATTAAGTATCTAGTTGAAAAATCAGGAAAAGGAAAAGTTAATTCATTTCTTAAATTTAAAGGAGTTAAAGGTTTTTTTTTAGAAATTATATTTTTACAACTTTCAAAAGCATTATTACCTTTATTTAATTTTATTCTATTATTTTTATCAACTTGAATAAAAGATTCTTTTTGTTTTGTTGTTATAAAAGGAAAATATTTATCAATTTTTTTTTCTATTATTTGTGGGTTTAATCTTATTAAATTTATTTCTTTAAACATTGATTCTCTCATTGTTTCTAAATAATTTATGTCTTCTGTTTTTAAAATATTAAATGTTGATATTATTTGATTAGATGAAATTCTTGAATCTGATGTTGGCTTTTTATCAGTTGATTTTTGATGTAATAAAAATAAATAATTTAAATTTCTTGTTGAGTTATATACATATAATGGTAAATTATCTAATTTAATTTCTGATTTATTTGAACATACTTGACAACCCATTGATAATAAATTATTTTTTCTTTTTTGTGAAAAATTATTTATATTCTTTAAATATTTGAAATTTGATTTTAGGGAGTTTGATAATTATGAAATTGTAATTTATGAATAAAAATACTTATATTTTTTATTTTGACACTTAGGATGAGATTTAATTATATTTAATATTCTTATATTAAATAATTTTAAATTATATAAAATTATTATTTTTTTATGGATTTTTTCAGTCTTTTTTCAAATATATTATCAAAAAATTATATATTATTAAAGGAATTAAATTATGAAATATAAAAATTCAAAAGAAATTGTCTGATTAAAAAAAAAATAAAAATTATTATAAAAACAAAATAATCAAAAAATATGAATTATTAAATGGGGTTACAAACAAATATTTATAAAAATAAAATTAAATTTCATAAAATTATAATTCATTTTTTGGAAATGTAATTGTTTATAAATAAATTTCCATAATAAAAATAAGTAAAAATTTTTTAATTAAATTGTATTTTGACAAAAAAGAAAAGAAAAAATTCAGTAAAAAGATTTTTCAAATTTTTTTATATTTTTTTCAAACTATCATATATTAATTTTTTGTAAATTATTTTATATTTTTATCAAATCATTATTTAAATTAATAATTTTTATAAGTTCAAATAATTAAATAAAAATGGAACAAAAAATTATAAAAATATTTTGTGGAGATATAACAAAAAGATTAAATTTTGATTTAATAAATTCATATGAACAATTATTAGAAAAAGCAAAGATATCATTTAATTTAAGGAATGACGATAAATTTGAATTATATTATAACAAAAAGAAAATTTCAGAAAAAGATTTTCCTTCATTCAAAAATTCAAATAAAATAATTAAATTGGAATTAATTCTAGACGAAGGGAACTATATATTAATAAGTTCTCAATATAATTTAAATTCAGGACTAAAAAAAAGTTTAGAAGGAACTTTTAAGAATTTTATTAATCCAGAAGAAATAGAAAAAGAAATAGAAAAATCTAATTTAAATATGATTGGACAACAATTAGATAATGTTATTCAAAATGTGAATGAAATTAGAAAAACAGTTTACCAAGAAAAAATTGATTTTAATATTTTTCAAAAAAATTTAACGAATTCTATAAAAAATTTAAATGAAAATTTTAAAACATATTTTAAACAAGAAAGTTTTATTCCAAAAAGTAATTTAAATGATAATAATAATTTTAATTTAGAATGTTCAAATTGTAATAATGTTATATATAATGTAAAATATGAATGTTTGTTTTGTAAAAAAAATTTAGTTTTATGTCAAAAATGTTCTGAAAAACATGAACATCCTTTGCTTCAATTTTATTTAAATGTAGATTATAAACAACTAAAAAACTGTCAAAGTGTAAAAAGTTATTTTGAAAAAAAAAGTGAAGTGTTAAAGAAAAACACATTTTCTCAAAGTAAAAGTGATTTCCTAAAAGTAACTACATTGAATCCATCACATAATATAGAATTATCTTTATTAAATATTCATCCTTTAAAAATAGCAATTTCAAAAGAAGAGAATTGTTTTTATATACATGTTCTCAATAATTATTCTAAAAATATTAAAGAACAGTTATCTTTAAATTTTGAAGGTCAAAAAAATATTTCAATAAAGTGTTTTAATGAAAATAAAGAATTAAAACCTTTTGATAATTATTCTATTAAATGTATAGTATATTTAAAAGATGATTTAAAGGATTATGAAGAAACTATAAATATAAGTTTAATAAAGGGAAATAATAATATTGATTGTGATCCTATAATAATTACTATTTATGTTGCTGAAAATAGTAATTCAGCTAAAATTAAAAATATAGATTTTTTTTTAGAATATAATAATTATAATAAAAATATTTCATCAGAAAAAAGAAAAAAAATGATTTCTCTTATAGAGAATAAGGAAGATTCTGACACTAATAAATTAATTGAAAAATTGAATGAAATAGTTAGAAAAAAATAAAAATAATTTATTATACCAATTGAATAATTATATAACTTTTTTCATTTTATTTTATTAATTTTATTGATGATTTTACATTAATCTTAAAAATTATATTTAATAATAAGATATATATTTTTGAATTTAAAATTATATTATTAAAAATTAATTAATTTTTAATTTTTCATTATTTGATAAATCATCATTATTATTATTCTTACATTCCTTTTCATTTTCAACAAGTTCATTATTATTTTCTGTATGTTTATTATCATTATTAATAAGATTCTCATTATTAATCTCTTTTTTTTGATTTGAATCATTATTTTTTTCTTTATTATTTAAATTATTCTCATTGTCTTGATTATGAGCATTATTATTATTATTATTATTATTATTTGTTTCTCTTTCATTAACATTAATATTTTCATTATTATCTGCAGTAGTTTTATCATCATCTTTAATTCTATCATACATTTTTTTTTGTTTTGCATAATCATCATAATAAGAAATAATATCTAAATATTCATTTTGTCTTTTTTTACTTTCTTTAATTAAAGATTCTAATAAACGAACTTTTTCACTTTCTTCTTCTTCTGGATTTTTATCTATTTGAACATATAAATCATAATTTAATGGTTTTACTGATAAAAATGATTTTTTTTCTGGAATATTTTTTAATTTTGAATTTTGTTCATTTATTTTATTTAATTCTTGTTCATTTCTTATACTTTGTTTTTTATATTCTTTTAATTTATTTTGTAAATCATCTATTTGTTTTTGTAAAATTGGTTTTTTATGAATATAATCTTCTCTATTTTTTTTTTCATACAATAATCTTTCATTTAATTGTTTTAAGTTTTTAATATTTAATTTTTCTTTTTTTATTTTATTTTCATTATTTTTTATTTGTTCCGTTAAATTTCTTATTTCTCTATTCATTAAGTGAATATTTTTTTTTGATTTTTCAATCTCATCTTTCATATTTTTAATTTTATGATGATTTGAATTAAAAACTTTTATTTTTTCTTTATATTCTTCAATTATTTTTTCATTATCAGCATTTATTTTTGTTATTTTGTAATATTCATTCACAATATTTTTCAATTTTTCCAATTTTTGTTCTTGAATTAAAGTTAAATTACTTATATTAATTCTTTTAATATCATTTTTTATTTTTTCATTTTCTTCAATTTGTTCATTTAATTCAGATTTTAATTCTCTAAATTTATCTTTCAATTTTGATATTTCATTATCATCTTTTAATTTATCAAAATAATCTATTTTATTATTTACATTTTCAATTGCTTTTTCTTTTTGATTTATTTCATTTTCTATTTTTAAATTTTCTGTTTTTGCTAATGCAATATCTTTTTGGATTCTATTAATTTGATTTTTAAGTTGTAATGTTTCTTCATATAATTTAGTTTTACTCATATTAGAAACATTAAATACATTTACAAAAGTTTTATTTGAATCATTTGAATTTGAAACTGAATTATTATGATATGATACTTTTGATGAATTTATATTTGCAGAATATGGCCTTATTAATTTTTGTGATGATGACCTATGATATTTCTTTGATGAAACTCTTGATTTATTTAACTTATGATAATCAGAAGAAGTACTCACGTTCATATTTACTTTATTATAAATAAAAAAATTAAATCAAATTTAAATTTTAAAAAAACATAAAAACCTAGATAATAGAATATTAATAATAAAATAAAATATTTTAATAAAACAAAAAAAAATTCATTTCCAATATTAAATTACTCATTAACAAATTAGAATAATTATGATTTTCCTTCTTTTCATTCTTTCCAAAAAAACTTTATAATCCTTTTCTTCTTAATTTTTCCTTTTAATTTATATAGAACACATAATAAAACTTGATATAAACAATATTATTCTTGAAAATATATATACTGTATAACTAAAAAGTTTATGTATAGTCTTTTTGATTGAATAATTTGAGTTTTAACATATTTATAATATTCTTTTATATTTTAGAAATGAAATTCTTTGAATATGGAAAAAATATAAAATTTTCATTTTTATATTTATATTTTTTATAATTAAAAATAAATATATATTATTTAAAAATGTTAAATACTAAAAAAATTTAATTTGGAAATATGATAATTAAAGTAAAAATTTTATTTTATTTTTATGAATATAATTCTTTTTTTCTATATCCCTTTAACTTATTGTCATATTATTGAAATACCTTTTTATAGAGAAATAAAAAATGAAAAGGATCTAACATCGTCTCTATATAATAATATAATATATACGAACCTTGAAATAGGAGAACCAAAGCAAAAAATAAAAACATATTTAAATTTTACACAATATTATTATTACATTACAGATATTTCAATAAATGGAATTTATAATAAAAATCTTTCAAAAACTTATAAATTAACAATTCCTTTTGAAAAGTCTTATTTTAAACAAGATTTTGAAAAAGGTTTTCCTTCTTCAGAAAAAATTTCTTTAAATATTAATAAAAAAATATTAAATTTGGAAAAATTTCCTTTTATTTTAGCAACAAAAGCAAAAAATAAATTATGTGATTCTATTATAGGATTTAATTTTGGAAACCAATTAATATCATTTGATGAAAATTTCATATATCAATTAAAACAAAAAAAATTAATTTCATCTTTATATTTTACAATTAAATACGAAAATAATAATAAAGGTTATATTATAATAGGAGATTTACCTCATAATTATGATAATACTTTAAAATCAGAATTTTACATTTATACATCTTCATATTTTCCTTCTTCTATAAATAGTTATGAATTAAAATTTGATTTAGTTTCTTATGGAAATGAACAAATTGAATATTCTACTTTAATTCACTTTAATTATAATTTTTATGGTTTAATTTCAAATTATCAAATGAAAGAAATTGTTGATATGTATTTTTTTAATAAATATATTAGTGAAAAAAAATGCTTTAATAATACCTTTAACAATAATAATACTATTTATTATTATTGTAATAAAGATGTTGATATTTCTAAATTAAAAGATATTTCTTTCTTTCATAAATTATTAAATTTTACATTTGTTTTAAATTATAAAGATTTATTTATTGAAAATAATGGAAAATTATATTTTCTTATTTTTTTCGAAAATTCTTCTGAAAGAAAATGGATTTTTGGAGAAATATTCTTTAAAAAGTATCAAATGACTTTTGAACAAGATAAAAAATTAATTGGGTTTTATGTCGGAAGGAATAACTTTTCAACAAGTAATACTTATTTTATTATTATTTTTATTTTAATACTTTTAATTATTGGATTAATTTATATAATCTATAATTTAATAATAAATAGGCCAAGAAGAAAAAAAGCAAATGAATTAAATGAAGATTTTGATTATATTCCAAATGAATTATTTATAAAAATGAAAAATTAAATGTAGTTTTATTTAATATTCTTATATTAAATTTGTTATATTAAATTTGTTGTTGAATAAAATTTTCCTATTCTTTTTCTAAATAAATATATACCACAAATTCAAAACCAAAATCATCTTTTTTTGTAAAACTCTTTTTTTAAATCATAAAGATAATCTATTTATTATGATTTAAATTGAATGACTTTATTTCTTTAATTTTTTGATTAATTAATTTATTGTCGAGGAAAATAAGTTCTTCTCTTACTATAATTTACACATTAATAAACTCTTAATTTTTATTACAAAAATTAATATATTAATTTAATATTTGTGAAATTCTAACTTTTTATTAAATTCATTTATTTTTATATTTTTAGAGAATCAAATATTTTTATTAAGATAATATTTTTATAATCATATTTATATTTAAATTTTTTATAAAAAAAAATTATGTATTAAAAACCTCTATAAAAATTATTTTTGCTTTTGATTTATCCTAAAGAAATTAAAAGATTACTTACTTATTTATATAATAAAAATATTATTTATTTATTTTATCAAATGAAATATAATATTGTTGTTTTCCTGTTTTGTTTTGATTTGTTATTATATACCAACGAAAAACCAATATTTTTAGAAATGAATTTTTTTTTTAATGACAAATTACCTAAAATTGATTCTTCAAATTTTTATGATGAAATAATTTTTAATCAATTATTAACAAATATTAGTATTGGAAAGCCATCACAGATTATACCTTTAACTATTAAATTAAGTTTATCATCATTATCAATTACTTCATATATTTCATATTATAAAAATATTACAATATATAATCATAGTCTTTCTTCAACTTATCATTCTGATAATGTTTCAGATATTCAAAAATTTCACTATGATGAATTTAGAAAAGGAATCAAATCAAAAGAATTGTTTGAAATTAATAAACGAAAATTTAATTTAGATTTTATTATGGCAACAGAAACATTTAGTGATGTAAGTGGAGTATTAGGGTTAAAATTAAATTCTGATTATAATTTGGAAAATTATACTTTTTTAAATCAGTTAAAAGAAAAAAAAATAATTACTTCTTCAATCTATTTTTTTATTTTTTTAAATTCAGATAATTCTCCTTTAAATTATAAAGGAAAATTAATTCTAGGTACTTATCCTCATGTATATAATTCTAAAAAATATAATAAAAATAAATATTATGAAATAAAAACGAATTTTTATTACCAAAATTATGAAGTAAGTTGTGAAATGAAGCATTTAGAAATATTTTATGGTAATGATAATAATGAACAAGATTTTTCTGAAGAAATAATAACAAATTTTGATTTTACTAAAAATATTATAATAGGTACAACAAAATTTAAACTTTTTGTTACTGAAGAATTTAAACAATTATATAATGAAAAATGTAAAGATATTATTATTAGAAATTATAAAGTTTTTGTATGTGATAATGATATTGATATTAATAAATTGAAGAATATTTATATTTATTATGGAAATAGAAATTTCACATTTATTTTAAAACCTAATGATTTATTTATTTCTTATAAAAATAAATTATATTATTTAATTAATTTTTATCAATATTCTAATGTGAAAAAATGGAGTTTTGGAATAACATTGTTAAAAAAATATCCTTTTGTATATGACCAAGAAAAAAAAGTAATTGGTTTTTATGATAATAAAGAAGGAGACTATTCAAAAACTTATTTAAAAATATTTTTAATAATTTCATTTATAATAATTATACTAATATCTTCATTATATATTCATCATATATTATTTAAGAAGCAAAGAAGGATAAGAGCAAATGAATTAGAAGAAAATATAGATTATATTCCATTTGATAAAAAAATATAATAACAAATCTTTTGAATAAATAATTATTTAATTATTATATTTAATTTACAATTTTATATAAAGAAAATAAATTTCTTATGGTTCAATTTAAACTTTTTTAAATCTTAATTCAATTAACTAAATTATGAATAAGTTCTTTATGAATAAACATAATTATGAATTATATATTTTAACTTATCAAATACAATTGTTTTAAAATAACAAAAAATAGAAAGAAATTTATCTTTATTTGAAAATATTATTAATTCAATAAAACATTTAGATTAGTTTTTTTCATTTAATTCATATTTAAATTTTTATTTATTTTTTATCATCTTTTGAATTTCTTTAATCATAATTATTTATTTCAAATAAAAAATAATTGAAATAAAAGAAAAAAAGAAAAATTTATTTAGAAATACAAAATGATTAACATTATATGATTAATAATAATCCAAAAAAAAATAAATATAGATATCCTTTAAATATATGATAATACAAATTTATAATTGATTTATTCCAAATAAATTATGGAAGATTACCTTTTACAAAATTTATATATAAATAAACCTCAAAACAATACTTTTTTAAAATACAAAATTTACCTTAATGAGTTAATAAAAAGAATAAAATCAAAAATAAAATCTCATTTCATTTTTTTTAATTTTAATAAATAATTTTTATATTGTACAAATTGATTTTCATTTATATAAAAATTAAAATCAATCATTTCAATAAATTTATATTCTAACACATTTAATTCATAAGTACTAACCCCAAAAATTTCTGCATAATAACTCATTCCAAATGTTTTATCTTCGTTAAATTTTATTGCACAAATTAGGGCTGAACATAATAACCTATGTATATTATAAGGAGTTAGAATTAATTGATTTAATTGACATAATTTGTCAATATAAATTAAACTTATAATTAAAGTATTTTCTTCGATTTTTGTATAAGTAATAATTCTTTTTATATAATCATTTAAAGAAAAATTAGGCAATGAAATTCCTGAAAAAACTAATTTTTTTTGGGAATGTAATAATAATCTATAATTCGGTAAATTTTTATTTTCATTAATCATCATATCTAAAGTCAAAGAAATTATATTTAATAATCTAAACTTGGATTTTTTTTGATGAATATTAATATTTTTTGAACTATTACTTGTAGAATAACCAGAGTAAGTTTCTGACATTTTTAATCAGTATTATAAAATTATAATTAATTAAAAAATATTGTATTATAAAAAAAGTAAATAAAAAATTTTTTAAAATATAATGAGAGTAGCAAATACATACAAATTATTTAAGAAATAACAACAAAAGCAGTCTTTTTTATAAGAATTCAAATAATCAAAGGAATTATTGAAAAAGAAGAAGAAAAAAAGAGATAATTCAAAAGAAAAAATAATTTAACTAAATTTAAAAAATATAAAATTCCTGAGTGCATTAAAATTTAATGAATTATTAATTGAAGAAGATGAATTAAATTTTTGATATTTAATCATAATATCTAAATCTTTATTTATAGATTTATCTCATGATTTAATTATGGAAAAAACTTTAATTAAGGTATAATTATAAAATTTAAATTAAAATTGAGAAAAGTAACTTTAAATCATAATAAATTTAATGAAAAATGTAGTGATATTATTAAATAAATATTTTTAAGCCTTAAAATATATTTAAGATTTTATTTGGAATAATTGTAAGATTGAAGAAAATTTTAATTTAATTATGAAAGCTTAATTTATAATATATCAATTGATATAGAAATAAAAATAATAAAAAAGGTAAAATTAAAAAGTTTGTGTTATTATAAATTGGTTAAAATTTAGATATAAAAGATATAAATTTAGAAACAAATAAGTAAGATTATTGTCATAAAATTTTAATTGATGGATTTTATTATCAATTATTGAGAATTAAATTACACAAAAAATATATAAGAAAACTAAATTAAAAGAATAGTGGTATTAATAAATTATAATAAAACTTTTTTCAATAGAATTTAATAAGACGATTAAAATTGGTTTAATTATATATTCATTTTTTTAGATAAAGAAGATTAGAAACGAGGTTGAAAGAAAGATAAAGAAAAAAAATTCAAATTTAAAATTTCTTTTTGAATATATATATATATTTTAATAGATATAAATAAATTTTTTCATTTTCAATCATATTATAAAATCATTCTTTTTCATTCATTAACATTTTTTAATACTAACAGACTTTACCCATAAAATTAATAAAAAAAGAAAAAAAATTAAAAACCCAATGACCCATTTAAATAAAAAAAAAAATTAACATCAGATTCTCAAAAAAAGAATAAAAAATTCCTTTCCAAAAAATTGCTATATAAACCCAAAAAAAAAATTAAAAATAAAATCCAAAAAAAAAGAAAATGACAAATCAACCAAACACATCAAAGATGGAATATCGTTACTTAGGAAACACAGGACTTCGAGTAAGTGTATTAGGATGGGGATCAATGATGATGGGAACAGACACAGATGAAAATAATAAAAATGCAATAAAGACATTATTATCACATGGAATCAATTTTTTTGATTCTGCAGAAATTTATGATTTAGGAAAATGTGAAATTGCATTAGGAAAAGCAATAAAAGAATTAAATATTCCAAGAGAAAAAATAGTAATTACAACAAAAATATTTAGAAATGGAAATGACCCAAATGATTCTTTCTTAAGTAGAAAACATATTATTGAAGGATTAAATCAATCTTTAAAAAGATTACAAATGGATTATGTTGATATAATATATTGTCATAGACCTGATAAAAATACTCCGGTTGAAGAAACTTGTAGAGCAATGAATTATGTTATTGAAAATGGAAAAGCTTTTTATTGGGGAACTTCAGAATGGGATGCTGATCAAATAATGTTAGCATATAAAATTTGTGAAAAATTAAATTTAATGAGACCTATTGTTGAACAAACACAATATAATTTATTACATAGAGAAAGAATTGAAAGAGAATATGCTAATTTATTCAAAAATTTTAAATTAGGAATTACTGTTTGGAGTCCTTTATTTTCAGGTGCTTTAACTGGAAAATATTTAAATAGTATTCCTGATGATTCTAGATATTCTAAACATAAAGAATTAAATGGTTATGGTTTAGATTATTATTTTAAAAACAAAAAAATTATTGATGAAAAAATTGAAAAATTAAAAGTTATTGCTGAAAGAAAATTAAATTGTACTTTAGCTCAAATGAGTATTGCTTGGATTATTGCAAATCAAGATATATCTACTGTTATTTTAGGTTCAACTAAAATTAGTCAAGTTGAAGAAATTATTCCTGCTATTGATATTTATAAGAAAATGACAAAAGAGATTATGAAAGAAATTGAAGAAATCTTAAATAATGCCCCTATTGGTCCTTGGGATTATGAATCTTTTAAATTATTAAGAAATAGAAGAAATGAATTACTTGATGTTGATTATTTAAGAATGCCAGATTTTGTTAAGTAAATATTATTTTTTTTGTTATTTAATTATTTTTATTATTGTTTTTATTTGGAAAATTGGAAGATTTAGGTTTTAAATTTTTTTTTTAAAATGAATTATAATTTTTATAATATTTAATTATTAAATTTTTTATTTAAATTGTTTTAAGATTTTTTATAATATTTTCACTCATTTTTTGAATAGAAGAACCATATTTTTGTTCAAGATAAGAATTAATATTTGATAAAACAGTTTTAAAAGATAATATCATAGACTCGGAAATTTTATTTATGAAATTTTCAGCAATAAATCTTGAAATATTTTTTAAAGCATAATCTTCAGTTTTAATTTGAATTTCTTTAGTAATTTCATTTTCAGATAATTTTCTCCATTCTTCATTTTCTTTTTTTATTTGTTCATTATTTCCTCCAAACATTTCTTTAAAATTAACATAATTTAATATTTCTCCAGTAATATAATTCATTATTTCTTTTTTAATACCATGATTAGCGTCATTATTTTTATTATCATTTTTATTCTTTTTTGAGTCTAAACTATTTTGTTTTTCTATATATTTCATTGCTAATTCTGCTGAATTTTTAATAACAAAATCTTTTAAATATGATTCAAATTTTTGATTACAAAAATCAGATAAATTTTTAAGAAAATTACTTAAAGAATTCTTTGATTCTTCAGATAAATTTTTATATGGATCACCTTCAAATATTAAAATTCTAGATATATAACATAATAAATCTAAATCTTTCCTTACTAATTGTCTAAGAGGAATTCCAGAAGAAAATTTATTAATTTGATTAGAAAGTTGAATTTTTAAATCATCATGTAATTTATTCATTTTTTCTTGATAATTATTTTTAATATTTTGTTTAATCGAATGAAAACATGCAGATTCAACTGCTTTTTCAATTTTTCCAAAAGTAATTTTAATTAAATCAGTAATACCATTTTGTTTAATAACTATTTTTCTTCCTTTATTATTAATTTCTTTATCTTTAGAAACAACTTTAACAATTTCAATATTTCTATTATATTTAGAGCAAATTTCTTTAATTTGATTTGACATTTCATTAGCTTCATTATCATCATAAGCTTTAGTATAAACAATAATAATAGGTAAAGTTTCATCATCATAAGTTTTCATTAATTCAATTAAAGAATCTCTTTCACATTCTTCAAATCTACTTCCAGTTAAACAATACCAAATACAATGAATAAATTCATCAGGATTATTTGTTGCTGCTTGATTATTAATTAAATTTTTTGAACTTTCAACAACTTTTTTAATACCATAATTTGATTTATCTATTCCTTGAGAATCATATAATCTAATTCCTTTAACTTTATCAGATACATATGAACGAGGTTCTCCTAAAGTTATTGGCTTTCCAATTCCAGTTTTTGCTACTTTTTCCTTTAAAATTGAATTTATTAATGTACTTTTTCCTACTCCAGTTGGACCTATTATTAATATATTAAAGTGATTATCTGATATATTAAAATTTATTAATTCTATATCTTGCTTTACTCTTTTATTCATTAAATCTTCGAATTTTTCTTTTTTATATATTTCTTTTATTATTTGATCAAATCCTGATAAGTCAAATTCAGATAATTCCTTTTGAAAAAATATATCTTTTTGGGATTCAATTTCTTTTTTTAATGTGTCTAAATATTCTTTACGAATTTTTTCTACATCTTTTTCAAATTTATGTTTTATGTTTTTATCTTTAACCATATTCATTAAATATTTTGCTAATCCTCCAAAACCTGCTATTACTATCCAACCACTTAAACCAATATTTCCTAAAATTAAATCCATTGAATTTTTTGAATTTATTTTTTTGTTTAATTTTAATAAATAATAATTTCTTTTAATTTATTTTTCCTAACTAAATATCAATTTAGTAATTATAAATAGTTTGACTTCATAAAATATTGATTAAATATTTGTTTTCACTGTTTTTTAAATATTGATTAATATAAGATAAATATAAATTGTTAACTAAATTTTTCTTATAATACAAAAAATAGAATAAAAATTTTATGATTATTTATTTACAAATTTACTAAATTAATTAATTATCAAACATCATATCTTTAAACTCATTAAAATTAATTTCGTTTTCTTTTTCATGATTAACCTCCTTAAAAATATTTTCAAAAACAGCACTAGATATATTCTCATTTTCTCCAAAAGAATTTTTAATACTATCAACAGTCAGTTTTCCAATTCCTTGTTTATCTATAAAATTAAAAGCATATAAAAGATTTTTCTCAGATAAAATTTTTTCTTTTGAAAGAGTAGCTCTTAAAAATTGTTCAAATTGAATATAACCAGAATTAGAAGAATCTAACATTAAAAAAAGACCATCAATAATATCATTTATTTCATTCTCATCTTTATATTTACATAATCCAATATAAAATTCTTCTTTATTTAACAATCCATCATTATTTTGATTAAATATTCTAAATAATTTTTGAATATCTCTAACTTCTTGATCTTCTTTAATATTATGAACTATAAAAGCAAGAACAATTTGTTGGAATTTATTTTTAATTTTAAAAGATAATAATCTATTAATAAATTCTATTATTTTTGATTCTGGTAAATTATCATATAACATTTTAGCTTCAAATTTACTAAACCAAGGATGTTCAATTGCTTCTTTTGCACTTAATCTTTTTTCGACTTTTACTTCTAATAATTTAATAATTAAATCTTTAACTTCTTCTGAACTTTGTAAAAATTTTTCATCATTAGTATTAAATTTTCCCTTTCTAATTTTATTTAAAGTATCAGTTGGATTTCCTCCTTCAAAAGGAGCTTTTCCAACTAATAATATATGTAATAAAACTCCAACAGACCAAATATCACATTTTTCATTATATTTTCTTTTTAAAACTTCAGGTGCAATATATATATTACTTCCTGAAAAATCCTTTTCTAAATTTTGAAGAATAAATTTATCTTTTCCAAAATCAATTACTTTAATATAATAATATTTGATTTTAGTTATTTCATCAGTTTCAATATCACTTATTAAAATATTTTCTAATTTAATATCTCTATGAATTATATTATTATGATGTAAATAAATTAAAGCTGATAAAATTTGGAAAAAAATAAAAGCTAATTGATGTTCACTTAAAGAGTTTTTTTTATTATAAAATAATTCACCGCAAGCACAATAATCATTAACTAAATATAAATATTTAGGAGAAATAAAACATTCATGTATTCTTATTATATTTGGATGTTCTAATAACTTAAAATTATTAATTACTTTTTGAATTGAATCATCAAGTATATAAATTCTTCTATCTATTCTTTTTAAAGTTACCATTGTATTTAATTGAGTATTATTTGCTAAAAAAACAGAAGCATAATTTCCACTATTTAATTTTGATATTATTTTATATTTATTATTTGGTATTCCTTCTTTTTCTTCTATTAAAGTTTGATTTGATATTTTTAAATTTAATTCTTCTTTAAATAATTGATCTCCAAATTTTACTTTTTCAATTAATGTATAACTTTTTTTATCTTTTCTTTTAAATCTTTCATCATCTGTAATGAATCTATTAAAAGCTTTATTTTTATTTGGCCCATAATCAATTATTTTTTCTTCATCTTCATCGCTATCAAAATTAAAAATTTTTACTGGTTTTTCTATTGTTGTTGATTTCATAGTTTTAAATCTTTTTCTTCTACTTAAATGTTGAATATTTTTTAATTTTTCATTCATTTTATTTTCTTCTTCTTTCTTTTCTTCTTTTTTTTCTTCTTCATTTTTTTCTTCTTCTTTTTTATCTTCTTCTTTTATTTCTTCTTTCTTTTCTTCTTCTTTCTTTTCTTCTTCTTTTTCTTTTAAAGTTTTTTGTTTTTCTAATTTTTTTTCTTTTTCTTTTATTAATTGATTAAATATTTTATTATTTTCAATTTCTTGTTTATGTTTAATTTGTCCATGATAATATGTTGAAGTATGAGATTGACCATTATGTCTATAACTATGAACATAGTTTATATTATTTTTTCCTGGTTTTTTTGGTTGTTGACATACTCCCATATTTTTAATTAAAAAACAAATTTTGTATTAATAATTTAATTATTTAAATTTTAAAATTCAGTTTTTTTATTATTTCTTAATTTTTAAATAATAAATTTTAATTACATAATTTATACTAAGTTTTCTTTAATTATTTCTCACTTAATTAATCTTAAAATTTTATTTTTTGGTTTTTAAATTTTTATTTTTTTATTATTTAATTATGGAATTTGAAAAGAATTTAAGTTATGAAAAAAATATGAAATTAGATTTTGAAAGTATTAATGAAAATTTTAAAAAGGAAAGAAACATTGGGAAAATTCTTTTATATATTTTTTCAGAAAAAAATAATTTAGAAAATGAATATGCTAATGGAATTAAAAATATCTGTGAATTATATTATAATAATTATGGAAATAATAATAAGGAAAAAGAAAATGAAAACAAATCTTCACTTAAAATAAGTATTGAATCATTATTAAATGAAATAATAAATGAAAGTAATATTCATTTTGATAATGTGAAAAATATTGAAGATAATGTAATTAAACCTTTTGGAATTTTATTAGAAAATCAATTAAAAAAAGGAAAAGAATTATCTGAAAATATTCATTCATCACAAAATTCTTTTAAGAAAGTAATTGATAATTTAAATAATATTCAATCACAATTTATTTCTTCTACTAAATATGCTGAATCTGCTATTATGAGTTATGAAAAAGAAGTATATAATGCAAATAATGAAAATAAAGAAGAAGATAATGCATTAAATAATCAAGATAATATTGAAGATAATAATAGTTTAAAAAATGATATTGAGAAGATTGAAGAAATTCAGAAAAAAAATTTACAAACTGCAAAAGAATTAGAAAATCAATATAAAAATTATATTACAGAAGCAAATAATGAAAGAGAACATTTTATTAATTCATCCATTGAAATATATAATATTTTCCAAGAAATGGATGAAAATTATATAAATGAGCTTCAAAACTATTTTTTAAAAATAACTCAATGTTATATAGAAATGTATAATAGATTATTTGATTCAAAAAAAAATAAAATAAAAATATATAATTCAATTAATGCAAAAGAAGATATAAAAAAATTTATAAATGAAAATCAAACTAATTATAATTATCCTTCTAAATTTCAATTTGTTCCATATTCTCCTGAAATTAGATTAAGAATTGGAAATGATAATAAAGAAAAAGAACAATATGAAATTGCAAGAAAAACTTTATCAATTATGAATGAATTATTTAAATATGTTCCTGAAGAATTTAAAGATAATCCTGAAATGGAAAAGAATTATTTAAATATAGAAGAATCTGTAAAAAATATTTGGAAAGGAGAAAATTTAGATAATGAATATTTATTTAAATTATTTGATTATTCTTCTTATAGAATGCAATTTTTATTTAATGTTAATAGATTTAGAGATGAAGGATTATTTTATCTTGAAAAAAATAGTTTTAATAATTTATGTTCAATTATGAATTATTTATTAAAAAAATCTTATGAACAAGAAGATTATCAATGTATTAAATTTACTATGATTCTTTCTCAAACTTTTTTCTTAGGAAAAGAAAAAAATATTTTAGTTCAAGATGTTATTCAAAAAAATGAATTTTTTAAAGAAGAGAAAATATGGGAAGGATTAATAGAATATTCTATTAATGAAGAAATAAACAATCAAAAAAATTATTGTAATTTTTTAAATGAAAATAAAGAATCAAGAGAAAAAAGAATTAATTCTGCTGGTTATGGTAACTTATTTACTTTTTGGTATAATATGAAAATCTTTGGATTACCCATTCAAAATTGTAAAAATGTTATAAGAAAATTTTCAGAAAAATATAATATTAATGAAAATGAAATATTCTCTTGTGAAATACCAGATAATCAAATTAAAGATGAAATAATAGTTACTTCAACTGATGATAATATTCAAATTAATGATTTAAATTAAAAAAACTATTTATATATTTAAAGATAATTCTTATTTAAATATAAAGTAATAAAATACAAATGATTTTCTTGAGTTTTTTCAAAAAAAGTCTATTTATACTTTTAAAATTTCTTTATTTTTATTTTAAATTGTTATAAAGATTTTTACATTTTTTATGATTTGCTAAATTTATTGAATAATTAATAAATTTTTCTTTTATAAACAAATTAATTAACAAAACAAAATAAAAACAATTTAAATATAAACAATTAATTAATTATTAATCCATTCTACATATTATCAATATTTACAATCTTTAAAAAATTAAAGAGGAAAAAAAAATTTAGATTAGGCCTAATGTCGCTAAAATTTATATATCTAATTGATAAATGTTAAATTTTAATTTAAAAATGGATGTATTGGGAGAATTAAAAGAATTATAAATTCCAAAAATAATATCTAAATTCAGTAAAAAAAGAATTAAAATTAATTTAACATTACAAATCCCCACTTTTATAAAAAAAATAAAAGATGTAAAATAGAAAACCTCTATATAGATTAAATTTCAATTTTTATGAAATATAATTAAATTTAATATATCTGATATTTTAAAAATCATAATTATAATCAAAAAAATTTAAATGAATTCAAAAAAGAGTTTTAATGATTCTAAAACTAACTTAAATAAACCAGAAAACTTAAATTTGAATCAAAGCAATTCCTTTGACAATATTTTTCATAACCATAATTTAATTTGTTTTCAAAAGTGTAGTAACTGGTTTGTGATTTTATCTTTAATTTCCAATAAAAATAAAAAACTAATCAGCAATTCATATTTCGGAAAAATTGAAGAAAAAGATATTTATCAAAATCATGAAATAAGTAATTTATATTTTCAAAATGATTTGTCTGATTATTTTCCAATTGATATTAAAGAAAATCAAAGACTTGTATTAAATAATCAAAAAAAGATTCCTTTATTAATTTCTTTTGATTTTAATCAAACAAGTAATAATAAAAACAATAATACTTTTATAAGTAATGTTAATAGTGACTTTACATCTTCACTCTTTGAAATTGATTTAAATGCTTCTATTCATAGTACAAAAAAAATATTTAACAACAATATTAATTTTAGGATTAAAGGATTTGATATTTATAAAGCAATAGGAGAAAAAATTAGTAATTTAAATATAAATGATATTAATAATATTAAAGGAGATTATTTTTCTTTAGAAACTTTTGTTTTTAATAACATTCAATGTTCATTTGGTTTAAGTTTTATTGTATCTAAAATTAATTTGATTAATTATATTAATGGTGGGGGAAAATATTCTTTTTTAAATTTAAATATTACTATCGAAAAACTATATTTCAAATATTATTTATCTTTAAATGTATTTACAAATTATAACTTAAAAAACATTATTCCTTTACAAATAAATCAAAAAAATAATTTATTTTGCAATTTTAAAGTATTTTTATCTAATACAACATTACATTATAAAGAACAAAATCCAATGTTAGAAAATATAATTAAATCAATTTATAAGAACTCTGAAACAGGAATTGAATGTTTATTTAAAACAAATTATTTTTCATATGTTAAAATAAATTATTTCCCAATTTTAAATAATTTATATTTAAATATTTCAAAAAATAATTCGATGAAAAAATTTAAATTAGAAAATAGAAATGAAAATACTAATTATTATAAAAGTTTATCTTATGAAAACAATAATACCGAAAAAGTAATTCATTCTCAAAAAATATATTTTAAAGAGAATTTTACAGAACCTTTTCAAAAAATTAATTATATTGACCAAATTAATAATTTATTAAAAATATATCCTGAATTAATTGAAATAAGTTTAAATGAAATTCAAAAAGATTCATATTTTAGTTTAATTTGGGTTCCTTTTAGAGAAAAACATGAAACAATAAAAAATTTTGATTTATTACCATTAATTGCTTTTGAGAATTATTATAAATTTAAATCATCTTTTAATGTCATTAATTCTATAAATATTTTTGGTATTATTGAAAAAAATTTAAGCGGAATTAATATTGATGCTTCAAAGATTTTTTTAAATTTTGATTATTTTTGGTTTTCAAATTTTAATATTTTAGGAACTTCAAATTTTTTTCTAAATTATAACAGTCTTATATATCAGAAGTTATTATATCAAAGTATCTATATAAATAAATCATTATATTTAAGTTTAAAGAATTATATTGTAAATGAATTTAAGGAGTAATCTACAATTCTAATTTTATAAAACATAAATGGAATTAGGTCCATTAGGGATTTAATTTAAAGTTCTGCATTTTTATTATTAATAATATGTAATTACAAACAGATGTATAATTAAACTATACAAATAAACTATCATTTATTTTCAACATCAACATTAAGTAATAAAAAAATCAATTAAAAAAAATAAAGAAAAAAAATAAAACAATATTATCAAAATTAAACATTAATTAATACCTTTCTTATATCATCATTTGGTTATTTTCAAGAGTTTATTTTTTATTGTATTACAGGTTCAATCCAATAATCATTCATTCATATATAAAAGCATTAACTTTTAATTATTCTAATATACTCAAAAAAGTCAATTAGAATTTCTAAAGAATATTTTTCAATTATTATTATATATATACTTTAAATAGAAAATCAATCATTTCTTTGCCTTTGTAAGTTATTTGTTTAGATAAAAAAATTAAAAAAAAAATTAAACTTCTCAAATAATTTAATAAATATTTTAATCACAATATAACCAAAAAAAAACTATGAAAAACCACGAAAACAGTGTCAAAAAAAATGCAAAAAAAGTATTAAGCAGTTTTTTCAGGTTCAGCACTAGCAAAATTAGGATCATCATTTCCAGTTTCTTTACTTTTATGTTTCTTATCATCAATTTCCTCTTTTTCAACATATAAATGTTCATCATCTTTATTATTTTCAGTTTTAACCGGACTTCTATTTAACATAGGATTTGTATAAATTTTAGGTAAAACAACACTTCCATCAGCATCGACTCTTCTTAATTTTTTAACAATATTTTTATGTTCTCCTTCATAATCACCATCTAACTGTTTAGGGTTAATGAAAGGTTTTGAAATTCCCATTCTTCTAAACATTTCTGCGTTTTCTTTATCAATTTCTTCTTGAATTTCTTTTCTTCTTTTTACTTTTGTTAAAGCTAATCTTGTCTTATATGAATTGTAATCATTGTTTGCAAATTGAGATGATTTTCTATTTGTTATTTCTTTTATTTTTCCACATAATTATCATTGTCTCTCTGAATTCTATATTTTACCATTGGGTCCTCTTTTCTTATGTGAATTGATTTTTTTGGCTCTTTAAATTGATTTTTACGATTTCGGATTAATTCTAAATTTCTGTTGTGGTAATAAGAATTTGTTAGTTTTAACACTATGTTGTTCTTGTCGTAGGAATCGTAAAATTTTTGAGTTGGATTCATTTTTTTTTTAAAGTTATATTTTAATTATATTAATGTAATTATATTATTTTTTTTAATATAATAAATATATTATGGATGAAATTTCAACTGGAAAAAAAAATGAAAGTAATGAAGGACCAATTTCAAATGTTAATTTTAATTCATTAATAAATAAAATTAATGAAATAACTAGTAAAGGAAGGAATGTTGATATGAAAAATAAAGAACAATTTTTAATTATTTTAAAATCAACTTCAAAGACTCTTCAAGAAAATAAAAATATATTTGAAAGTTTAAAATCAGAAGAAAATATGATAAAATTATTTGATGAATTAGAGAACACAATTGAAGATGTAGAATCTAAATTAAATAAATTAGCATTAATTAAATTTTGTAAATCAAAAGCAGAAAAATATTTAAAGAATGTATCAGAAAAATTAGAAAATATAAATATGATATTATTATCATATTTAGCATCAAGGAAAAATAAACATGTAGAAACAAAGATAATTGAAAAAGAAAATAAAGATATTAATTTAGATAAAGAAGAATTATTAGAAAAAATAAATGAATTAAATTCGAAAATTAATTCAATGGAATTAAATATAGAAAAACAAAATGAAGAAAACTTAAAATTAAGAGCACAAAAACCAAAAAAACAAATACAAATAGATCAAAATATTTATGAAGCTTTAAAAAATATTCATGGTTTAACAGGTAGAATAAACTATAAAAATGCATTTGAAAAATTTGAAGAAGCAGTAAATGAAGATGATAATAATACAGAAGCTAAATTATTATTAGCAGAAATGTATGAAAAAGGATTATATAAAGATAAATCATATCCAAAAGCTTTAGAATTATATATTGAAGCTTCAAATCAAGGAAATTCAAGAGCTACATATATGATAGGTAATTATGCAGAAAATAAATTATATGATGATAAAGAACAATTTGGTGAATATGATGAAACTGCAATTCAAAATTATTCAAAAGCTTCTGAAGAAGGAAATTCAGATGCTTATGCTAAATTAGGTTTAATATATGAAAAAGGATTATTTGATATTGAAATTGAGCCTAAAACTGCTATTGAATATTATCAAAAAAGTGTTGATATAGATGAAAACCCAATTGGATTAAATGGACTAGGAAATGCATATTATAATGGTAATTATTATAAAAGAAATTATTCATTAGCAATTGAATTTTATCGAAAAGCTGCTTTAAATGGTAACTTAGATGCTTTAAATAATTTAGGAATTTGTTATGAATATGGAAAAGGAGTTGAACAAAATTATTCCAAAGCTTTAGAATATTATAATAATGCATGTAAACATTACCATATTCCTTCAATGTTAAATAAAGCTATTTTATTAATTAAATTAAATATTGGAAATAATAAAGAGAAAGAATTTAGAGAAGCATATCATTTACTAAATTTATATTTAAATTATGATAATAAGAATCCTGAAGTTTATTATTATCTTGGTTTTTTATATGAAAATGGATTTGATCTTTTGAATGATGGCTCTAAAATTCAAAATCCTTATTTTGCTTTTTTATATTATAAAAGATCAGCTGAATTAGGTTTTTCTAAAGCAAAAACTAAAGTTGGAGTTGCTATTTATAATGGTATTGAAGGTATTTTTTCACATGATGAATATACTGGTATTTCTTTATTGAAACAAGCTGCCAATGAAAATGACAAAGAAGCTATTGATTATTTAAATAAACTTAGAAATTTGGGAAAAATTATTATATAATTTCATTTTCACAATATTTTAGAAAATTATATTTTTTTTATTTAAATTATCATATTTATTAATTTCTGGATTTAATTAAATAACTGAAAATAGGAAAAAATCAGGTTTATTTTGAGAAATTAATTAATAATAAAAAATGAAATAAATGCCGTATTCAAGAAATAAATCGAAAAAATATTTTTTTTTCCAGGTATGTTTTTCAAGAAATTCGGATTATTTGTGAAAAATAGAATAATGTTAAAGCTTTGAAAAAGAGAAATTCTAATTATTCGTGAAAATAATATATTATATCTATAATTTGAATTG
>JAJJLU010003658.1:0-41520 GCA_023807065.1 Isotricha intestinalis
ATTATTTATTGTATCTAGGAATTTTCTTTTTCCTGTTCTATAAAAATTTAATATTAAATTATTATGAATATCACTTATTGTTTTTGGAATAATTTTATTTATTGAAAAACTAATTAATTCTTTTTTATAATATCCAATTATTGAATTTAATAAATTATTGCATATTCCTCATTTATCTAAAACTTCACTAATAATTAATACTAAAGAATCAGAATTTTCTTCAAATTTCTTTATATTATTTTTATTAAATTTTTCATCATTTTTTGACTTATCTGCATAATTTCTAAATCTATTACTTAAATGAAATTCATAAATCCAAAATATCAGATGATTTCCAAAGGTTATAATGATTTACTTACCTATATAGAACATATTTATGAATTAGAAATGGAATATGACCCTAACACTATTGAAGGGAAAGGTAGTTTTATAGCTAAACTTCTATCTGATTATCTCCAAATTGAAGAATGTCTTAACTATTCTCTTCTCATTTAAGGTGTTTGCTATATCATGATATAAGGATTTTTGAAATGTTCATCTAAAGAATATTTTAGTGATAAGATATAGTTTATATGCGTTGTAGGTTTATGTCCACTTTCTTTTAATTTATTTTATTAAATTTAAAAAATAATTAATGTCATCATTAAATCAAAAATTAAAAAATAAGAAATTTGTATTATCAGACGAGCAAATAAATTTATTAAAAGAAGCATTTGATTTATTTGATATGGAAAAAACAGGGAAAATAGATTATCATGAATTAAAATTAACTTTAAAAGCATTTGGATTTAAAGTAACAAAAGAAGAAATGTATTTAATAAAAGAAAAATTAGATCCTAATTCAAATAATAAAATATCATTTGATGAATTTATTGATTTTATGACTGAAAAATTTTCAGAAAGAAATCCTAAAGAAGAAGCAATTTTAGCTTTTGATCTTTTTGATGAAGAAAAGAAAGGAAAAATAAATATGAAAAACCTAAAAAAAGCTGTTAAAGAAATTAATGAAAATTTAAGTGATAATGAATTAAAAACTATTATTGAAGAATTTGATACTAATGGTGATGGTTATATTACTAAAGAAGATTTTCTTAAAATTATGGATGAGTATTATTTTGATTAATATTTAAAAAAATAATTTCAAATTTTTATTTTTTAATTATAGAATTAGATATTTTTGAAAAAAGATTAATTTATAATTTGTTTTGAAAAATGAAATTTCCTCTTAAAAAAAAGAAAAAATTTCATTCCATAAATTATTGATTTAAAAAAGATTTTGTTTTATAACTTATAAAATATTAAAATTAATAAATAATTATTATTGTATTTATCATTGTCCACATGTTATTTATATATTATTTCCATAATTTAATGTAATAAAAAATCTTAAAGTTATAATAATTAAATCTAAAAACAAAAAAAAGAAGTATAAAGAAAAAAATACAATTAAACATTATAACTTTCTTTGAAAAATAAAGAAAAATAAAATAAAATAAATTAATCGTTTTAAAGTTTTTATCTTTAAATTATAATTCATTATAATATAATCCCAAATCTTTTAAATTTATTTTTGTATATAATTTTTTAAAATATCTCAAAATTTTTTTTTCTTTAAATCTCTTAAATCTATATTTTATCCTATAAAATTATTTTTTTTGGTGACTTTTGCTACTTCGGCGTAAAAATAAATAAAAAATGTTAATTCATTTTTATATAATAATTTTATAAAACCAAAAAAAAAACTAAAGAAAAAAAAAACTAAAATTAATCTTAAAGAAACTTGTAATAAATCTTTTATTTAAAAGGAAATAAAAAACTTGAAAAATAAATCATAATAAAAAAATAAATTTGTTTGAATAAAAACTATATATAAGATAAATATTAAAAACTTAATATCAAATAAAAAAATGAACTCTGAACAAAAAGATAATACAGAAAAAAATTTAAATGAACTTCTTCCCTCAAATTTAGTTTCTGAATTTGAATGTGAAATGAATGAAAAACCAAAAAAAGAAGATTCTGATTTTTCTAATAATGAAGAAGGAGTTGATGTAAATTTTTTTTAAATTTTTTTTAGGAATTAGCGTATTTTGTAAAACCATCAAAAAAAGAAATAGAATTAAAAAAAAAAGAAGATTTTCAAAGACCAAAATTTCTTTCTGATGGAAATACTCAAATGTATAATAATTACCAAAATTATTTAAAACAAAAACAAATGCAACAAAATAATTTTTTTGAAAATAATTTTCCCAATCAAACAGTATCAAATTTTAATAATTTATTTAATAATAATTATCCAAATAATTTTTTTTATAATAATCCCAATCAAATCCCATTTACAAATAATATTTCTGTTAATAATTTAACAAATATATATTTTCCTTTATTTAATAATACTTTTCAAAATATTCCTCAAACAAGAAAAACAACATATAATCACAGTTTTCAAAATCAGAATAAAAATTATGAAAATAAAAAAAAAAAAAAATCAAATATTTCAAATAAAAAGACTTCAGCAGATTCATTAATTTATAATAAGAAAATACCATCTCAAAAGTTAGAAATAAATATAGAAAAATATGAAATAGAAGAATTTCAAACTTATTTAAATTCTTTAAATATAAACTTATCTGATTTTCTTTGTTCACAAAAAGGAGTTAGAGAAGTTCAGAAATATATTAATAAATGTCCTAATGAATGTAAAACTATATTAATTAATTCTTTAAATTATAATTTACCTAAAGTAATGATGGATGTTTACGGTAATTATTTTTGTCAAGATTTAATAAAAAAATCCAATCAAAATCAAATAGATTTAATTATTAAATATATTAAAAATTCATATGTTCAAATTGCTTTTGATTATAGTGGAACACATGTTTTGCAAGTTTTATTAGATATGTTATCTTCACCTGAAGAAGAAAATATTTTAATAAATGCTGTTTTAGGAAATGAAATTAAAATGTCTTATGATATTAATGCTACTCATGTTTTACAAAAAATGATTGTTATTATTAATGAAAAAAGAAGAAGTTCAATTAATGAAAATATTTTAAGGTATATAAGACCTCTTTGCTTAGATGCTAATGGAATTTGTTTAATTAAGAAGTTTATTGGTAATTGTGTTAGTACTAATAATAAGAAAAGAATTATAAATGCATTAACTGATAATTGTATAGAAATATGTCAAAGTCCTTTTGGAAATTATGTTATTCAATATATTTTAGAAGAATGGGGTGTTAATGAATGTTTACCAATTGTAAATATTATTATTAAAAATATTTGTATGTTATCTATTCAAAAATTTTCTTCTAATGTTTCTGAAAAAATTCTCAGTTTAATTGATAATAATGAAAAAAAAATGCTTTCTCATCAATTATTTTTCACTGATCAAATTATGAATGTTTTAAAAAATAAATATGGAAGATATGTATTACAAAAAGCTGTTAAAATTTTAGATGAAAAAGAAAAAGATAATGTATATAAACATTTATTAAATATGAAAACAGATAATCTTTCTTTGAAAGATAAAATCAAATATAATAATTTTATTGCTTGTTTTGAAAAAAATTAAATTTTAATTTGATTTGATATTAATGTAAATGTGATTGTAAGGATGGTATTTGTTAATAAAATGTTATATTATATTACAATAAATGATATACTTTTCACAGTATGAAAAAAAAATTTTGAGCTTTTTATTTTATATATATTTATTAAAAGGGTATTTTTGGTTTTAAATATTTATATTTAAAAGCTCTTTTCTTAATAGAATATTTCTTATATATTTTTATTTTAGTTAAATTTGCAAATAAAAAAATTTAGTTTCTTTTTTATAAAAAACAATTATTACTTTATAATAAATAATTAATTATAACATTATTTTAAATAAAAATATATTTAAAAATTATTTATGGATTTTTCTTCAATATTTCCAACAAATAATCTTTCAAGTGAAGATTATGCACCAATTGATGTATATGTATTAAAACAATATTATTTATCTTCATTTGAGCAAATAATGAATTCATATGGATTGGATAAGAAAAAGACTTTAATTATTGATTCAAATATTTCTCAATTTATATCTTATCTTTTAACAAATGATATTACACATTCTTTAAATGTTGAAATTAGAATAATTAGAGGAAATATTTCTCCTAACATTGATTTTCCCATTTTTATGGTTTATCCTACAAAAGAAAATTTAGATATAATAATGAATTTTCATAATTCTAAATATAAAAATTATTTAGATTTGAATATTAAAAGTGAAGTTATTTTCGTTCCTGGTGAATCATATGAAATTTTAGAATATCTTAATAAAAATAATTTTAATGATTCTATTCATTATAAAAATTATAATATTGATTTAATTCCAATTGACAAAGATATATTAACATTAAATTTTAATGAAGATTTAAGAAAATTATATTTAGAAAATAATTATACAATTGTAACATATTTAGCAAAGGCTATTATTAAATTAGAAGCAATTTTTGGGAAATTTAAGTCAAAATATTTTTGCGGTAATTTTACTATATTACTTAAAAAGTGTTTAGATAGAGAAGAATATGATAATCAAATTTTAGAAGAAACAAAAGAAGAAACGTTTTCTTTATTAGTTTTTGATAGAAGTTATGATTTTATTACTCCAATGTGTACTAATTATACTTATGAAGGATTAATTGATAAATATTTTGGTATAAATTTTAATAAAATTAGTGTTAAAGATAATTTAATTAATATTGATCTTAAAAGAAGTAATGAATTAGAAGATAGAAATGTTATTTATAAATTATATAATAATAATTTTTATGAAAAAATTAGAAGTATGCATTATTTACATGCTAATAAATATTTATCCAATGAATTATTAAGATTTTCAGAAATTAATCAAAAAGCAAAAAATGAAAGTGATTTAGGACAATTAAAACAAACATTAAAGGAATTTAAAGAATATTTAAATAAAAAAGATGATTTATTTAAAAACTATAATCTTGCAAAATACATTTCAGACAATCAAAATAATTATAAAAATATAAACACAATTCAAACAGAAAGAATATTATTAAATGGATTTAAAGTAGAAAATATACAAAACATTTATGACGAATTAATAGGAGAAAAAGTAGATTTATATGAAATATTAAGATTAATGGTAATTGAAAATTTTACAAGAAATGGAATAAATAAATATAATAAATTAAAAAGAGATCTTTTAAATATTTATGGTTTTCAAAAGATATTTTTAATAGAAAACTTAGAAAAATTATTATGGCTTGGAGATAAAGATTTTTTTAAAAGTGTAAGAAAATTAGTAGGTGTTGATTTTATTGCAATATCAAATAAATTACAATTAATAAAACCTAATTTTACTATGGAGAAAATAACTGATTGCTCTTATGTTTTTGGAGAATTTTGTCCTATTTTTTTAAAATTAATTGAAAAGTTTATTCAAGGAGGATGGAATAATATTTATGATATAATTAAAAAAAGAGGTTTTGTTGATATTCCAAAAAATGAAAAAGAATTATTTAATGAAAAAAAAGAAAAAAATTTTGTCTTTGTTGTTTTCATTGGTGGAATTACTTATGCTGAAATTGAAGGAATTAGATTTTTAAATATGATTAATAATGATTTTAAATTTATTATTATTACAACAAGTATTTTAAATCATAAAAGATGTTTTGAACAGTTTGATTTTAAAAGAGATTCTTCTTTTTTTACTTTTAAGGATTATTCTAATCAAAATGTTGAAGATTTAGAAAATTTATTAAATGATAAATCTAGTGGTAATAAAAAAAAGAAAAAATAATTTAATATATTAAAAATTAATTATTTAAAAGTAAAATTATATTTATTTTAAATATTTGTAAAAATTTATTTACAAGATAAGACCTTTTCATATTTAATTTATATGATTGAATTTTAATTCTTTTATTTAATTATTCTTTTTTTCCATTTTAAGCATTTTAAATTTATTATTTAATAAAATATTATTCCCTTTATTTTTTTTATTAATAATTCTATTATTTAAATTCTTAAAATTAGATTCAATTATTTTATTTTTATTATTATTATTACTTTCATTATTAGGTAAAATTTCCTGTGAATAACTATTTCCTTTTTCAAATTGAACATTTGTACTATTGCTATTAACACTTTTATTATTAATGTTATAATTCATATTATTAAAATTTGAAGAAATTGGACTTTGAGTAATATTACAACTATTATCATTATTAAAATGAATCTTTAAATTACCAAATCTCATTTCTTTTTCATTTACTTTTTCATTATTAATAATATTATTACTATTATTATTATTATTAGGTTTTTTATTATTATCATTAGGAGATAAATATTCGAAATTATATTTATTATTTAATTCTTCTAAATTTAAAGAAGGAATTTTCATTTGATTTTTAACACTTATATTTTCATTTAAATCATCATTATTTTCAATATATAAAGGAATAAAAGAATGATTTGTAATATCACTTTTTTGAGAATTCAATTTACTATTATTTGAACTAATATTATTTTCAACATTTTCAACAAATTCATCTATTGGAATTCCTTTATTTTTCATATTGTATAATATTTTCATCATTGTCATTATTTTTCTTTTATATTGTTCAATTTCATTTCTTAATTGTTGATTTTCACTTGTTAATAATTTAACATTTCTTATCATTATTTTTTTAGAATATTGTTCATATTCTTCTTCTTCACTTTTATCATTTTTTAAATTTATATTTTCATCATTTAAAGTTTTAATTATTTTATTTTTTTCACTTATTTCTATTTTTAATATATTTATTTCATTATTTTTTAATTCAATTTCTTTTTTTAATTTTATTATTTGTTCATTCTTACTTGTTGAACTTAAAGGAGAATTAATACTTGTTCTAATATTATAATTATGAATTTTAGGCTTTTCACTTATTGAATTTTTATATGATTTCTCTAAATATATATTTCTACTATTTTCATTTTTAGAAAAAGAAAAATTTTTAGTCTTTTTATTTTTAGATAAAGAATAATTCTTACTATTATTATTATGAGGAAGACTTTTATATTTCTTATGATTAATAACTTTACTATTATTAGATATAATATTTTTATTATGAGAATTATTTATTGTATTTAAATGATTTATTGTTGATAAATTACTTATTGTTATTGTTGAAGGTTTATTATTATTTTCTGAAGTATTTAATTTAATATTATTTTGAGAAGTTGAAGTATTTATTGAATGATGATTATTAAATTGAGGATGAATATTTATTGAATTATTCTGTTGTGATTCTGATGTGTTTATTACATCATATTTTGACTTTGATAATGATTTTGTCAGTTTTGATTTTAATGTTTTATAATTTTTTTTTATGTTTCTTGACATTACTTTTAAAAAAGAATTTTTTTATTAAGATTTAAATTATTTTTTATTTCATATTAAATGGAATAAAAATTTTTTATTTGGATTCTTTAGGAATAAATAAATTAATTTTCTATTGTTATAAATTATTTACAAATTTATTATTTTAATAAAAGTTAAATAAATTAATTATTTTCAGAAGATTCATCTTCAGTAATAACTGAAATATTAAATGTTTGATTTTTATTTTCATCATTATTATCTAATACTTCTTTGTTATTTATTATTTCCATTATTTTCTTTTTATCTTTTTCATAATCTTCATTCTTTTTTGGTTTTTTTAAATTTTGTTTTTTAAAATATCCATTTTCAATTGAAGGCTTTTTATATATATCATTATTTATATTTGGTATGTAAAAAGGAGATCTACGATTTTGTGGTTTAATAATTGAAACAATATTTTGATTATTATTTAAAGAATTTATATTTTGTATATTATCAAATGAAGATATTTCAAATATTAAATGATCTTTTTCATCATCTATTATATTTTTTTCTTTTAAAATTTTATCATTTTCCAATATAATAAAATCAAGAATAGAATTATTTATTTCTTTTTTAACATTATTTTGAAAATAATTGTTTTTTATGAATGAATTATTATTATCTAACATTAATTGAGCATTTGGGTCATTTATTATATTATAAATTGATTCTTTCTTTTCAGGTTGAATATTTTGTTTAATTAAATTAGTTTTTTTTCCTAAATAATTATTTGAATTTGGAATATCATTAATTTTTAAGATATTTATATTTGAATTCTTTTGGCTTTCTGTATAGTTATTTATATTATAATCAGGTTTATATAAATCACTTAGACTATTATTATTTGATTCAATATTTAAATTATTATTCTTCTCTGATTTATTTGGAGAATAAACCTGAACTTTTATCTTTGTTTTTATTGGAGTAATAAAACTGTTATTTTCAATAACATTATCAACATTAATATTATTTAAGACATTATTGACTTTCTCTTTTTTTGAATTTTTATTATTATTTTTCTTTTTTAATTCATCATTTAAATTTTCTTTTTGATTAATATAATTTAAATTATTTAATTTTTCATTAAAAATAAAAGAATTTGTTTGACTGCTTAAATTGTTATTATCGTTGTTTACTTTTGGATTAATAATATTTATGTTATTGTTTAAATTTTCATTTTGATGAATGAAAATACTTGATTTATTATTTAAAATATTATTAAAAATATTTATATCATTATCTTTTTGATTAATAACATTAGTATTATTTTTTAAATTATCATTTTGAAAAACAAGATTTGAATTATATTTTAAGTTTTCATTCCCAAAAAAAAGATTAGAACTATAATTTAACTTTTCATCTTGAAAAAAAAGATTTGAATTATCTTTTAATTCATTTTCATCATTCATTTCATTTTTATTTTCATTTAAGGAAGAAGTATTTTTATTATTGTTTAAAATATTATTTTCATTTTTTAAAATATTAATTTGTGATTGATTATTTTGTTTAAAAAAATGGTCTTCATCATCATTTTTATTTGAACTATTATTACTAATAGTATTAATATCACTAATAGATTTCATTTCATTAGAATGAATAACATTTTTAAAAAAATCTAAATAATTAATTGATTTAGTTATTGAAGTATCAGATTTATTTTCATTTAAATTACAATTGTCAATTACTTTATCTTCTCTAAAATTTTCAATTATAAAATCATTTATATTTTCAACTCTTAATAATAATATTATTTTTTTTTTTATTATATTTAATGAAGGTAATAACATTATATTATCTCTTATAAAATTTTTTAAAGTAACCATATCATAATCATAAAATTTTTTAAAGTATTTTCCTATTTTTCTTATTAAATTATTTTCTTTAAATTCTTCTTCATCTATATTATCATTTATATTACTTTTTAAATTTAATAATATTAAAATAGAAATAGTTTTAAATAATTGAAATTGTAAATAATTAATTCCTTCTTCTCTTTTATTATTCATTTTTTTTTTAATTTTTTTTAATATTTCATTAGAATTTTTATTAACATAAAAAGAAAGTTGATATTCATAATTAGAAACTTGATTTTTTTTATTTATATTAGAATAAAAGGGAATTTTTTTAACAAAAATAGGAAACAAATATTTTTTAGAAAACCTAATTGATTTATAATTTTATTAATTTACTCAATATCATTTATATCTTCTATTATTATTGTTGAAAAATCCTTTTTTATATTTATTTCATTTGCATTTTTAAAATAATTTTCTATTTCATTTATTTCCATTTACAAAAAATATTTTTAAAACATTTATGAAATTAAAAAAATTAATTTTTAATATTTTAAAAAAGCACTATAATAATGTTTTTCTTTCCTTTCAAATGGATTTCTAGGTAATAGATGTTTAATATTTTTATTATTAGTATTAATAATAAAATTAAATTTATCATAATTTTGATTAATTAAAAATTTATTTTGTAAATCAGTATTTTTATTCTTTTGATACAATTTATATAATCTAAATCTATTATCCATTGCCTTTTTTTTTTTAAAATCAATAAATTTATTAGAACGAAAATTATTATATAAAATATTTTCATTTTTTTTATTAACATCAGGAGAAACACTAATAGGGGTTTTATTCTTAAAAACATTTAATGTGGATTTTCCTTTTAATATTTGATTTCTTTTATAATAAGCAGAATTAATTCTTTTTCCTATTTTAATTGTTGTTGAATTTAAAGATTGTGATAAATCTGATTTTTCAATTTCTAAATCTTCTATTTTTTTACTTAAATCTCTATTCACTTTTGATAAATCTTCTATTTTATCAATGTATTTTATTTCATTTAATTTATATAAGTCTTTTTCTTCTCTAAATTTTTTTTTTAATTTTTTAATTATTGATTCATATGCTTCTTGTTTTATTGGTTTATTTATTTCAAAAAATTTTTGACTTGAAATTAATTCATATTGAAGATTAGATATTTCATCTTTATATTCTCTTTCTTTTTCATATAATTCATTTATTTTATATTCTAGTTCATTTATTATATCTGAATATTGAGATTTTGAGAAATTATAGTAATTTCCTTTTATAATATTTTTAATAGAAATTAACATATATTTTAATGATTTTTCTAAATTTAATACTTTTTCTTCAGAGTCAATATTATTATCAATAAAATGCTCTATAGTAGTTACTATATTAGTAAATAAATTACCAATTGAATTATCTTCAGTATTATTAGAATTAGGATTATTAGATAAGTCAGTATTATCCATTTTAAAATTAGAAATTACAAATTTTTAAAATTAAAAAAAAGAATAATATTAAATTAATTAAAAAAAGGAAAAAAAAAGATTAAAAAAGAATAAAGAAAAGAAATATAGAAATAAATGTACAAGAAAAAAGAATATAAAGAAAGTGGTTATTGGGAGTGCGATATTAGAGAGATTGTGACTGATATATTTTGTGTGATATAGTATACCCATTCACCCTAAATATCGCTCTCCTAATGGTAATTTTATTTTTTAAAATTATTTATTTATTTATTATATTTACATTATTTAATGCGATAATATATTTCTTTTTATTTATATATAATCCAATTTTCATATATATTTATTGATTCTTTATTATTATTTTTTCCATATTTCTTTTCTTCTTTTTCTTTTTTTCTTTTTATAATTAAATCTTCATAAATATCATATTTTTTCTTCATTGGAATAATTATTTTTTTATTCTTTTCTAATACTTTCTCTCCAATTTCTTCTATTCTTCTTCTTTGTTTCATTATTCTATTTTTATTATTTTCAAATCTTTTTTTTCTATCAATATCATTTGATATTGTATAAAATAATGTTTGTGTTTTAGGATTTAAAAAAGTACTTTTTCTAATTAAACTTAAATAATGAATCATAATTCTTTCTAAAACACTTAAACAATACAAATATTTATTATATTTTTTTCCTTTAATCATAATAACATCAGTTGAATTATTAACATTATTTATTTTAGTATAAAAATTAATAATATTAAAATCAATTTCAATATTAATAGGTAATGAAATTAATATTTTTTTAATTTTATTGTAAAGCTTTTCATTAATGACAACTTCATAATTTTTCATAATTTGATTATATTTATTTCTTAAAATTAAATTTTTTTCTTTTAAAGAATTAAGTTCAGTCATTGAATTATACATAATTTCTTGATTTAACTTTTCCAATGCTTTTTCTTTATAACTTTCATTATCTTTTTCTTTTAATAATTCAATTGAATAAAATTGATGATCACTAAAAATATTAAATAATTCTCTAACAGTATTTTCTAAAAAATTAAATTTCTCAATAAACTCATCAACACTTTCAAAAATCGGAATATTAAAATTTAAAGGAATTGAACTTTTACTTCCAAAAATAAATCCCATAGTATCAAATTTACTTTTCCTTCTTACTATAGTTTTCCTAGTAATACTATTTTTTGGTGTATTTTTTTTAAATAAATTCTTCGTACTATCAAAAGTACTTCCTCTTCTTGAAAGAGGATTTTTAAAATTTGACATTCTCTTTGCACTTTTTCTAGGTAAAATATTTGGTTTTGATTCTTCTTTTTCTAATTCAATTCCATATTTTTTTAATTCAATTTCAGGAATATCTATTAATTTAGTCTTTTTATATTTTACTAAAAGTAAAAATATTTTATATTGCTTATATAATTCTAATTTTATTTGATTTTTTGTTATTTTATTTTTTAAACCTATTGTTATTAATTGTAAATCACTTTGAGTATTAAATAATTCATTTAATATTAATCTTTCTTTGTTTATTATTCCATATAAATATAAAACATATTGCCCTAAAAAATCAGTAAATAATTCTAATTTTCTTTTAGCTTCTTGAAAAATAAATTGTTTTCTTTCAAGATCTCTAATTTCAGTTTGTCTATTTTCTTTAAAAATTTTTAATCTTGTACTTAAGGTTTGTTTATTTATATTTAGTTTCCTTGTAACTTTTGTTCTTTCTGAAAATTGACTAATGAATTTATCATTATATCTTTTTCCTCCGAAATTCTTTAAACAATCTGATAATATTTTATTAAAAGATAATGGCTTTTTATAATAAATCGTTTCGAAATTTTTTATTTTAGGAATTGACACTTTTTTTAAGTTATTTATTTTTTTAGATTCTTTATTTGTTTTATCTGTAAAGTTCGTTGTTGTTTGATAAAATTTTTTATCGTTTTCTGTTTTTGTTAAAAAAAAATCGCTTGATGTTATTGTATATAAATTATTATTTTCTTCTAAATTTAATTTAGGTAAAGTTAAAGAATTAAATTTTTTTTTTATTACATATTTATGAAAGTTATTTAACGTTTTATTTTGATTAATTCTTGAATAACTTTTCATTTTTTTATATTCTGTTCTAAAAATTGTTGGATTATATTTTATTAAATCATTAAATGTATAACGAATTGTTCCTAAATAACTTGAATAATTTCTGCTTCTTTTGTTAAAACTCATTAATTTGTATTTAAATAATTAAGAAAAAAAATATTAATTAATTTTAAATGTCAAACAATGAAAAAACCATTTTCCAAAATAAGGAAATTGATTCTCCAATAAATCACCAAATTCAAATTCAAAGAGTGAAAACTCAAACAACAATAGTATCAACACCGCAAAAAAATTTTGAGAATCAAACTCAATTAAGTAATAATATTCAAGGGAAAATATCACCATTAACTCCTCAATTAAAATACAAAAATTATTTAGAGAAAAAAGAATTAAATCATAAATTCTTTCCTTCAAAAGAAACAGTATGTAGAGGAAAAACTTCTTCAAAATCAATAAATTTAAATCAACAAAACAGTCCTATAGTACAATATTATTCAAATTCAAATTTTGAAAGATTTTCCACTTCTTCAGATAATAATTTAGTTCTCGATAATAATCAAAATATTTATATGAAAAATAGAGAAAGTAATTTTAGTACAAATTCTCAAAATTTTAATTATTCGCCTTCTAATATTTTTAATAATAAAAGTAATCCAAATACTCCTTTAATTGGAAAGAATAATAATACTCCTTTATTAAGTAAAAGTAGTACTCCTTATTTAATTAATGGAATGATTAAGAGAAGTTTACAAGAAAAAATAGAAGAGAATGATAATTTTGCTATTGAAAGTGATGATGATGATCCTGAAAAAAATGAAGATTTATATAGATTATCTTTTAATAGTGATGATAAAGATAAAAATGATGATAATAATATTTGTGATAGTAAAGATAAAGAAAGTTTTAATTTACCTATTCAATCAGCTATTAATAAAGCTATACAAAAACAAAATCAAAGGTTGTCTCAGAAAATAAAAGATGAAGAAGATAATAAAAATGAAAATCAATCTTTAAATAAGAATGATAATATTGATAATACTGTTAAAAATACAATAAATGATTTAAATGTATCAAATAATAATAATATTAATCCTAATAACACTAATAATAATAATATAAATAAAGAATCAAAACAAACTTTTGAGAATACAAATAAAGATAATAAGAAGATAAATTCTAATAATATAAATATACTACCTAATGATAATAATAATATAATTTCAAATAATAATATGAATATTAACTTCACGAATTTAAATATAAATAATTTTAACAATATTCCTAATTTTTATAATCCTAGTTTTTTTAATCAGAATATTTTTGGAATGAATAATCCATATCAAATAAAGCAATATCAAAATTCTTTAAATCCAAATAATATATATCAAAATCATAATATACAAAACAATTTAATAAATCAATATTTATTTCAACAACAATTAATGATGTTAAATAATCAATTTAATCAAATGAACTTATATAAAAATAATAATAATCAAAATTTAAACAATTCAATTAATCAAAATATAATTGATAAAACAAAAAAAACTAAAAAAGTAAAAAGATTAGATCCTTCAGAATATACTAATATTCCTTTAGAAAATTTATCAAAAAATATATTAAATTTAGGAAAAGATCAAGGAGGATGTCGTTACCTTCAGAAATTATTAGATGAAAATCCAAAAGAAACAATATTAAAATTATATCAACCTTTATGTGAAAATATAATAACATTAATAAATGATCCTTTTGGAAATTATTTAATTCAAAAAATGTTTTCTGTAGTATCAGAAGAACAATTATTAAATATAATGTATATTATATCACCATATATTTATGATATTGGATGTAATCCTCATGGAACAAGAGCTTTACAAAGTTTAATATCAAATTTAAAAAGCGATAATTTACAAAAATTCTTTCTTAAAATTATTTTTCCACATATAATAGGGTTATTAAAAGAATTAAATGGAACTCATGTAATTCAAAAATTTGCTTCTGATTATCCTACTTATTCAGTATATATTAATAAAATTATTATTGAAAATTCAGCTACTTTAGCTACGCATAGACATGGATGTTGTGTTATTCAAAAATATTTAGAAACATCTGATGAAAATATGTTAAATGGTCTTATTAATAAATTAATTGATAATACTTTAATGTTAATAATTGATCAATTTGGTAATTATGTTATTCAAACTATATTATTAATGGGAAATAAAAATAATGGGAATAAAATTGCAAGTAAAATAACAGAAAATATTTGTTATTATGCTAAGCACAAATATTCGTCAAATGTTGTTGAAAAATGTTTTGATTTTTGTGATGGAATAACTAAACAAAAGTTAATAAATTCTATTTTGAAAACAGAAAATATTATTGATTTAATAATTGACGAACATGGAAATTATGTTGTTCAAAAGGTTTTAGCTTTAAGTAATAATAATATTCAAAAGCAAATGTTAAGTATAATTATTACTCAATTTGATAAATTAAAAATGCTTTCTTTTGGTGAAAGAATTATTAATCGATTATTAGCTTCTTATCCTGATATTTTAAATATGGATAATGTTAATAATTATCAACTTAATTTTAATGGGAATATAAGTAATTGGAATCATGAAGGAAATTAATTTTTTTTTGTTTTTTTTAATGTGAATAGTAAATATTTTTATTTTTAATAATTAGACATTTTATTATATTAGTATATTCAAAGATAAATAAAATTACATTAACAAAAATATCCATTTATATACTTAATATATAATAATTTATTTTTTTCTTTTCTTTTTTTTAATGTTATTTTTCTTTTTTTTATCTACATATTCAATATCAAATTGACATTGAAAACCATTATCATCATCGTTGTTATTTATTTTAATGATAGTTTCTTTTTCACTAAATTTATCATTACTTTCACTATAATAATATCTACTTTTTAATCTTTTAATTTCTAAAATCATATCATTTAAATTTTTAGCAATTTTTTTTCCATTAAATTCTTCTAAATCAAGTAAATGATCAGTTTCTTTTATTTTATCATAAATACCAGTAATTACTTTAAATTCAAAATCACATCCTTTATTTCCAATACCAGAAAAATTTAAAGAAATATCATCTGTTGCTTTTTTTATTATTTTTAATTGCTTTTCAACTTCTTCTATTGTTAAACAATCAAAATCTTCATTACTTAAAAACTCTTTTTTTTCTTTTTCAATTAAATTTAAATCTTCTTGTGTTAAGTTTATTTTTTCATTATTTGATGATTCATAATTAATAAATTCTTTCTTACAAATTGGACATTGATTCGAATGATGAATAAATTCTTTTATACATTCATTACATATATAATGTAAACAAGGTAATTTATTTAATTTTTCTGCTTCAATTGGTAAAAGACAAATAGGGCATTTTTTATCCATTGTTTTTTTTTATTATTTTTATGTTTTTTATTATTTACTATTTAATTATTAGAAATAAACGAATCAAATAAATAAAAAAATGAAAAAAATATAATTAAAAACGAGAAAAATAAATAAAATTTAATTAATTAAATGGGATTAGAAAAAGTCCTAAATACAATAAAATCACTGAAAACAACAGAAAAAGTATTTTTTATCTCAATTTTATTTTCATCTTTTGTTCCAGTATACTTATCTTTTTATTTAATACCTCAAACTTTATTTTCAATGGGAGTAGGAATAACAACATTAATATTAATAATAATATATTTCTATTATTTCGCTTCAGATGAATCAAAATGGTTACAAAGAGAAACATTTATGCTTATTTTAGTTTTTATATTAATTTTCCATTTACCTTCATTATACTTTGGTTCAAGTAGAGTTTCTCATAGTTTACCTTTAAAAGATAATCAAATAATAAAAGGAGATAAATTCTTTTTAGGTTGGATTTTTCCCCTAGGACAATTATCATTATATTTAGATAAAAATAATACTGTAGGACCTCATACTAAATTAGGAATGATTATTAATAGTTTCTTACAAATATTTTATTCTTTATATTATATTGTTCCTTATATCTTTATTTATATTTTATGTTATGCTAATTGTATAAGAGAAACAGTATATAGATATAATAATAATGGAAATAAAAGTAAAAAATATGATAAACACTGGAGTGAATTATTTTTCATTTTATCAGTTTATACAATAACTTATAGTTTAGTATTAACAATAAATACAATAATTCCAGCAAGTTCACCAAGATTATATATTCAAAATAAATATAATCATCAATTAAATTTATATGGTATATCTAAATTTTTTAATAAAATTTGTAAAGATAATGGAAGTGCAAATTCTTTTCCTTCAGGACACGTAGCAGAAACTTTAAGTATTGCAATTGCATTATTTGGAATGAAAAGATATATTAATGGAACTATTGCTTTAATTATTTCTTTCTTAATTACTTCTGCAACTCTTGTTTTAAGATATCATTATTTTTGTGATGTTTTATGTGGAATTTTAATTTCCATTTTTGCTTTTATTATTCCATATTATATAGCTTTTAAAAAAGAAAGATTTGAATTTGAAAAAAATGATAATTTAAATATTAATGATGATGATTTAGAAAAAATTCCTTATATGCCTGCTTTAAATGGAGAAGATACTGAAGAAGATGATTAAATATAATGTTAAAAATAAAAATTTTGATTTTTATATTTTTTTTAATTTTTTTTTAATTAATATATTTAATAAATTGAAATGTAATTAATGTTAATTTATTTATAAAGATAATTAATTGTTTAAAACAAAAAACAACAGCCATTCTTTTTATCTTCAACTTTAGAAGGTTCAATAGTAATATTATTTTTATAATCACTGGTTTCTTTAGTTAAATTAGTATTTTCAATTTTGAGGAAATCTTCATATAATAAAAAAGCAGCTTTAATAAAAATTTTTTGAACATTTAACCCAAAAACACTACTTGATTCGAAAAAACAATCAAAATTATTTTTTTTACAACAATCTAATCCATCATTAAAACTAACTTGTCTTTGTTGTTTCAAATCATTTTTATTTCCAACTAAAATAATTTTAGTGTTTGAATCGCAATTTTTGATTACTTCATTTTTCCAATTTTCAACATCTTCAAAACTATTAATATTATCTATTGAATAAACAATAATAACTAAAGATGAATTTCTATAAAAATTTAAAATTAAACTTTTATAAATTTCTTGTCCGCAAGTATCCCAAATTTGTAATTTACAAACTTTCTCATTTATTTTAATATTAAATGTGTAATATTCAAAACCAATGGTTGCATCATTTTTATTTATTTTGTTATTAATTCCTTTACTTGTTAATAATGATTTTCCTACTCCACTATCTCCTATTACTATTATTTTAAAACTTATATCATATTCTAAGTAATTTTCACTTAAGATTTCATATGAATATTGTGATAATTCTTCTTCTAATGTCATCAAAATTTAATAAAATTGATTATTTTATTAAATAAAAATATTCTATTTTTCTCATTTATAAATTTTATTCACATATTCATTTATTTTATTTATTTAAAATATTTTAATTTTATTTTTTCTAAAGTATTTTAGGATAAAAAAAAATATAACAAATTAAAATAAAATAATTGAGTATTATAATAATTTCATGTCATCAAAAAAAGAAAATTTACGTATTAAATCAATAAAATCTAAATCATCATCATTAAAAACAGATAATACTTTAAAAAAGAATTTAGAATTAAATTCTTTTGATTCGAAAAATAATCAAGCACAAGTAACTTTATCTCAAAAGCAAACAATCGCTTCTTCAGATTATGAAAATTATTCTCGAAAAAGTTCAAAAAAAACTGAAGAAACAAAATTTAAATGTACTACTTATGAATTATTAGAATTAGTACAAAAAAGAAGAGAAGAAAAATTACTAAGCCCAATTAAAGAAGGAAAAGTAATAAAAAGTTTATTAACATTTTCTTGTGATAATTTAAAAAAAAAAATAACAAAAATTTCTTATGATTTAAGTAATGTAAAAAGCAATGAATTTAGATTAAATACTTTAAATAAGAAAAATAATACTTTAAAAATAATAGAAATAAGTTTAGGAAAAAATTATAAAAAAGAAATAGAAAAATTAAGAAATAAAAATAATATATTAAGAAATAAAATAAATGAATTAGAACATGAAACTTTTAATTCAAATGAATTATATAATAAAATGAAAAATGAAGTTGAAAATATGAAAAAAAAAAATGTGGGAAAATCTGATGAAGTGAATGAATTAATTGAAAAGAAAAAACAACTTCAAACTTTATTATTTATATATCAGAAAAAAATAAAAGAAATGAAAGAAATTGTATATAATCAAATAAAAACAGATAATAATATTAAATCTGAGTTACAAACCATATTAGAAAATATGGAATAAATTTATTAGTGTAAGGTAATAAAAGTTAATTTATAAAAATATTTAATTTGTAAAAGATTACATAAATATAAATATATTTAAAAAAAATATATAATTTTTAAGGAAAAAAAAAACATAATAAATAAATTTTTTAAAAATTTGAATATTAATATTATAAATTTACTTCTTTCTCTTTCTATCTTTTTTCTTTTTAGGTTTTTCTTCTTCTTCTTCTTCTTCTTCAAATTCTTCATCTTCACCTTCCTCACCTAAACTTTCAGTATCAGCAATTCCTAAATAATACTCAATAGCATAAGGAATAATTTCTTCTTTAAATTGTAGTCCCATATCATAATGTTCATCAATAGTCATTTCATCTTCTTCTTCTTCTTCTTCTTCATCTTCTTTATTATTTTTACTTTCTTCTTTTTTTTCCATATCTTTAAAAGTTCCAAAAAATGAAGGAACACTTTCTCTTTTAGTAATTGTTTTTATTTCTTTAGTTTTTTTATTTTTCATCTTCTTCTTTTTTATTTCAATTGTAGGATTAACTTCATCACTTTTCCAATCAATTTCATTACATTTTATTTTCTTTATTTCACATTCTTCATCTAAAATAAATTCTTTTCTTAATTCAGTATTAGTAAAATAATCATTTGGTTCGAATGTAAATATTAAAGTAAAATTCCCATTTTCTTGTGATTCACATTTTAAATCAATTAACTTTTTTAATATTTTTTTATCTTTTTCAGTTAAAGGTTGAACATCAGGAGAATTTTCTAAGCATTTTCCCCAAAATTCAGGAATTCCTTTTTCTTTTTCATTTTTTGCTTCTTCTTCAGATATTTTTAATTCATTTAATTTGTCTTTTATTTCTTCAAAATTTGGTTTTTCTGTTCCGTCTATTATTCTTCTTCGCTTTTCATATATTGGTTGATATAATTTATCATATTTTGCTTCTAATTTATTATGCTCTTTCTTAAAATCATTTTCTAATTGCATTCTTTCACACACTAATTTTTTTATTGCCACTAATTTTTTTTTTAAATTATTGTCTGATATAGTCTTTAATGCATCTGTAAATTGGTCCTCGTAATCGTATTTCATTTTTTTAAATGATATGATAAAAATAATTTATTGCATTAAATATTTTATTTTAAGGATTTTTATTCTATTTTTTAATTATTATTTTTATTAATTGTTTTTTAATTTTAAAAATTTAAATTTTTAAATTTAGGTTTTTAATATAAATTAAATTTAAGCAAGCGGGAGTAATGAATTTAAAAAGTTATTATCAAGAAAAATTCGGTTATAAACCTAAACAAAATATAAATAATACAAAAGAAGAAGAAAAAAAAGAAATAAAACGTAATATATCATTACCATCTAAATTAATAAAAGATAATTTAAAATATATTGGAAAGCCAATAATATTTAATGATAAAAAAACTTCAAAAGAAAAAATAAAAGATTCAAATAAAATAGAATTAATAGATAAATCAATAAATTTAAAAAAATTATCAAAAGCAACAGAAGTAAAAAACAATGAAAAGGATTTTCCAAAAAAAAGAAATTTAACTCCTAATAATGAAATAGAAAAAAAAGAAATAAAAAAGTATAAAGAACCTTATAAACAGAAATCTCATTATTTAATTGATAAAACTTTAAAATTTAAAAATTCTGATTCTAAAGAAAATGAATATAATCAAATGAATATGAATGAAGAAAATAAAAAGAAAAAAAATTCGGTTAATAAAATAAGAAAAAAAAGACAAGACGTTTCAGAAGAAGTTAAAGAATTAATGGAAGGAAAAGTAAAAAAATCAAAAAGCGATGAAAAAATAAAAAACAATTTTTCCAAAAACACAAATTTTGTGAAAATGAAAGGAAAAAGTTTTTTCGAAGAAAAAAAAAGAATAAGAGTTAAAAATATAAGAAAAACAAAAATAAATAAAACAAAAGAATTATATAAATATCAGAAAAATATAATTTCAAATACTTCAAATTCAGAAAATTTATTTGGAAAAGGAAATAAAGGATTAGAAGATATAGAATCAATAAAAAAAGAAGAAACAGATATAAATAAATTAGATTTAAACTATTTAAAAATAATAGAACAAAAAATTCCAATATATAGTTGTGGATATATAACTAAAGAAATGACAATAAAAAAAGATAATACTCCTGAAAAAATAAATAATATAATAACTAATAAATTAACAACAGCTTTAAAATCTTCTTTAAAAAAATGTACTAATTTAAATACAGAATTAAGATTTCTTTCAAAAGAATTTAAATATTTATTAAGTGAACAAAATGAAAAAGTAAATAAAATAAATGAAATTAAACAACAAGAATTAAATAAAAAATTAGAGTTTACAAATAATAATAATGAAAAAATAATTATTCCAGTTAAAAAAACAGAAATGGAAATAATAGAAGAAGAACCATTAAATAATGAGCTTACAGAAGATGAAATTTTAAATTTAGAAAATGATATTCTTTTAAAAGTTTTAGAAGAAAATTTTTCTTATACTCAATTTTTAGAAGGTCAATTACAAACAATAAAAGATATTTTAAATAATAAAAGAACTTTAAGTATTCTTCCTCCTAATTCAGGAAAAAATTTAATTTATCAATTATGTTCTTTAGTTTTAGATGGATTAACTATAATTATTTCACCAACATTATCAAATATATTAAATAATATTTCTAATCTTCCTATTTTTTTAAATGGAGCTACTTTAACTTCTTATACTTCATATAAACAAAAAATAGAAATTTTTGAAAATATAAAAAATAATAAAATTAAAATATTATTTACAACTCCTGAAAGATTTATTTTAGAAAATATACAAGAATTAAAAGCATTAAATATTTCTTTTATTTGTTTAGAAGAATCTTCTATTGCTTGTCCTATTAATTCTAATTTTAGATCTTCTTATTTAAATGTTAATAATATTATTAATGAAATTAATCCTCCTTGTCTTCTTTTATTAAGTAATATTATCGGAGATTCAATTTCAAATTATTTAATTCAAAATTATAAGATTGAAAAAATTAATAAAATCCCAATTTCTATTAATACAAATTGTAATATTTCAATTTCTAAAGAAGAAAATAAAATAATATCTTTACTTAAAATTCTAAGAAATCAAAATTATAAAAATCAAAGTTGTATAATTTACTGTAATTCAATTAAAAGTGTTAATAAAGTTTCTTATTTTTTAAATCAAAATGGGTTAAATGCTTCAACTTATCATTCAGGAAGAGATGAAATTGAAAGAAATATGATACAAAATAATTTCATGAAAGATAAAATAAAAATATTAATATGTACTCATTCTTTTTCTTTTTCAGTTTCTCAAAAGTATATTAAATTAAATATCATTTTTGAAATTCCAAACTCAATTGAAAATTTAATTTCTTTAATTTCTTTTAATAAAGAAAAAGAAACTTTTACTCATATTTTTTTAACTGATGATGATTATTTTCTTCAAAGGAAATTTATTTATGGTCAAAATATCGATAAATCTAAGTTATTAAAATTTATTGAAAATATTTATGGAACAACTCCTTTAAAAAGTAAAAAAAGAAATTATAAAGAATCAATAGAAGAAATCAATTTAAAACAAAATATAGGAAATTTACCAAGAAATATTTGTTTAAACTTTAATAATATTTTTACCTATTGTGATATAAAAAAATCATTACAAATTTTTTTAATAAAATCTCTTATTGATAATAAAGAAATAAATAGAAATAATTTAATAATTAAAGGAATTGGTCCTTGTCAAATTTCAATTAGATTTTATAAATCTTCTCCAAGTGATTTATCAGAGAAAGATAATATAATAAAAATAATATTAAATCATTCAAATGAAAAACAAGGTTCTTTTACTTTTAATACAAATGATATTTGTAATCAATTAAATTTTCAATTTAATGATTTTATGAATTATTTATATAATTTACAAGGTCAAGGAGAAATTTCTTATGAAATTAAAGATGAAGGATTTTTCATTCAAGTTAATAATATTCCTTCTTCTTTTAAAGACATTATTAATTATTTTCATAATTTAAATCAAAATATTATAAATTTAAAATTAGCAAAATTAAATTCTTTATATATTCTTTTAAGGAAATTTGCAACTAATAATTATGATAGTTTTAATAATTTAACAGGATTAAATAAAAACTTTCAAGTTAAATGTTTATCAACTTATACTAATTTTAATTTATATAATGAAGAAATGAAGAATTTAATTTCATTTTATTTTAAATGTAATGAAAATATAAGTGATATTAATATTGCAGGAAATGAAAATGAAAAAAATATTCTTTTACCTATTTATAAAATTGAAATTCAAAGAGAATTAACTTCTATTACCAAAGAAATTGAAGATTTTATTAATAAAGAAATAAAAAAAAAATTTATTATAAATATAATTGATATTATTAATATTTTATTTGGAATAAATGAAGGTAATAAAGATTTAAAATGTTATATGAGTAATCCTTTATGGAATAAATTTTCTAATTATGATTATCAACAAATTTATAATATTTGTGAAAATGAAATTCAAAAAAGTAAAAGTTTATTAATTGACTTAAATATGGATTCAAAGAAAAAATTAAAAATAAATTAAATAACTTTAATTTTTTTAATACATTCATAATAATTTTCAATTAACAATTAGAAATTTTTTTTTCTAATTAACATTTTAATAATTAAAAAACCACATTAATTATTTAAAAAAAAAAATTTAAATAATATGAGTTGTATTTCATTTAATTGTTCATCTTTTTTTATAATGATAATATATCTCTTTTTAGAATTCATACAAAACATATACAAAAAAGATAGAAATTTAAATCATTCTAAAGGATCAATAATTATAATATTTATAAAAGGATGTATTCAATCTTCCATAATAATTCTTTATTTTATTGAAAAATGTTTATCTAAAAAAAAAAAAAATTCTTCAAAAACCGATTCAAGAATTATTTTTGAATATAATATGAAAAAGATTGTTTTTTTTTTATTTATAAGTTTTCTTTTAAATGCTATTATATATGTACCAAATTATCTTATTTATAAAGATAATAAAATAATTTATCCTACTTTTGAAATAATTTTTCAAAATTATTTTTTTATTATTTTCTCAGGTATTCTGGATCTTATTCTTTTTAAAAATGAAATTTATTGTCATAAATTATTTGGTTTTTTTTTTGTTATAATTTCATTTTTGTTTATAATTGGAATTTTTAATAGTTTATTCCTTAATTTCTATTTAATCGCAGATTTACCAAGAATTTTTTCTATGGTTTTAAATTTTTTAATGTTTTATTATTTAAAAACTTATGATTTTATTAGTGTTTATTTTCTATGTTTTTTGAATGGATTATTTTTAATAATTTTATCAATAATATTTTATTTATTGAAATGGTTAACTGGAAGAGGAGGAAAAATGAAATTTGATGATTTATTTTTAAATAATTATTTTGATTTATATACATTTATATTAATGATATGTACTTCTTTTACAAAAGAGATAATTAATTATTATATTAATGGAGAGCATGGTCCTTTTAATTTAGGATTTTTTTTTTTATTAGAAATAATCCCTAATGTTTTCTTAGATTATAATAAAAAAAAATTTGATAGTAAAACAAAAGAAATTTTTCCATTTCTCTTAATTGCTTATTTTGTTTCTCTATTTGGATGTTTAATTTTTAAAGAAATAATTATATTAAATTTTTTATGCTTTAAAAATGATATAACAAAGAATATTATAAAAAGAGGAGAAAATGAAACAAATATGTTAATAAAAGAATATGACTCATCATCTGAAACTTCAAATGAAATAGCATTTCTTTTACCTGATAATATATAATTATATGATTAGAAATATTTATAAATTTTAAATTAATTTTATGTTTAAAAAAATTAAACACAATTTAAAATACTATGCTTCATTTAATATTTTAATAAATTCATCATAATTAATAAACTGTTGATCATTAGAATATTCTGATATAGTTTTATCAACAATTTCAACAATTTGTTCTTCATTAAGTGAATTACCTAAAAGTAATTTAAAATTAACTAACATATCTTCACTTGAAATTTTACCATCTCCATCAAAATCAAATAAATGAAACATTAATTTATATTGTTCTTCAGTTTTATTATTTTTAAACATATCAATAATTTTAATAAAAGCTTCAAAACTAATTGCTTCATTTTCACTCTTATTACTCATATATTGAGCTATATGATATCTTAAAGGGTTTTGTTCTATTTCTGGTATTTCTACTAAATTATTTATATTTACATATCCTTTTTTCTCTTTGTCTAATGCTCCAAATTTTTTATGTATTTTCCTTATGTCTTTTGTTTTTAAATCTGTTTCTTTTTTTAGTTTTTGAATGTCTTCTTGAGTTAAAACGCTTGTTGAAATTCCCATTTAATTTAAATTTATATTTTTTTTATTTTTATTATATTAAAATTATGGATGGAATGTTTAAAAAAGAAGGATTTATAGGAAATCAAAATGGAAATATTCATGTTGACGAAAATTTAGTTAAAGATCAATTATTTGCTATGTTTAAATCATTAATGGCTCAAAATGTAAATAATGTGAATAATCAAAATAAGAATTTAGAAATTAATAATCAAAATGAAATTAATAATAATCAAATAAAAGTAAATAATAAAGAAGAAATACCAATAAATAAAAATAATAATAAAAATATTACAAATTTTGACGATATTCCAATTAAAGGGAATAATAATATAAATTTTGATGATATTCCAATTAAAGGTAATAATAATATAAACTATAATGAGAAAGTAAATAATAACATAAATATAGATGACATTCCAATAAAAGGAAACAAGCAAAAAATAAAAAATAAGACAAATGAAAAGGAAATAGATAAAAAAGATACTTTAATAAATAATGAAGAAATCCCATTACCAAGAAATAATAATGTATTAAATGTAGATGCAATAGAAATAAAAGGAACAAATGATTTTAATGCTTTATTAGAAAAAGAACTTGCTAAAGGAAATTATAGTTCAAACATTGATAATATAAACACTCAACCAAAGTTTAAATACATTCCAAAACCAAAAAATGAGGAAAAATATAAAATTTCAATACCAACAACAACTAAGAAATATAAATATTATTCAGATAATTTTAAAAATTCAAAAAAAACAGAAAATGAAGTAAATAAAGTAGAAAATAAAACCGAGAAATTTGAAAGAAAAAAATCAAGTAATAATTCTCAAAAAAGAATTCCACCAATAATGCCAGAATCATTTAAGAATAGTAAATATAATAGAGGAAAAAATTATATTCCTAAAGAAGAAAATAAACCAAATAAGCCAAAATCAATTGATCCTTTATGGGGAGATTATAATGAAGAAAATGAAGAAGAAGATAATAATATAGAAAATAATAATGAAGAAGATGAAGATATTATAATGCAGAAAGCAAAAGTATATCAATCTTTATTAAATGATAATAGTAATAATATAAATAAGAAAAATAATGAGAAATTATTTAAAGAACAAATTCCTCCTGAAGAATTAGAAGAAGAAGAAAATGATAATGAAGATTATATGAATGGAGTAATGGAAAAAATAAATAATAATGAAAATATAAATAATAATAATATAGAAGAAGAAAATGAAAAATCTGAAAATGAAGAAGAAAGAGATATTTATAAAATGTTTGAAGATAAAATGTATCAAAAAGAAATTGAAAGTGAAATTCAACCTCAACCAATAATGCAAGAGTCAAATAATTATCATCCTCAATCAAAATTAATAAATAAATATTTTAATAATAATAATAATAATAATCCATCTAAAAAGAATAGTAATAATTCTTCATCAATTCAACAAAAAAAAGTAATACCTATAAATAATAATAATAATAATTTAGGAAATAAACAAATAAATGTTCAAGACACTGTTAATGAATTAGTAAATGAAAAAATAGAAACTTTAAATAAAAATATAGAAAAATTAAAAAGAGAAAATGCAAAAGTAGCAGAATTAAAAAAAGAATATGAAAGATTAACAAAAAAATTAAAAAGTGATATTGATGAATATTCTAAAAAAAGAGAAAATGAAAGAATAGAATTTGAAAAGCAAAAAGAAGAAGAAATAAAAAGAATAGAAAGAGAAAGAAAAATACAATTAAGAAACACAAAACTTCTTCAAAATTTTCCAAGTAAAAAAGAAAGAGAAGAAATAGATAATTTAAAAGAAACAGTAATGAAACTTCAAGAAGAAATGAGAATGAAAGATCAAAGAAATAAATTAGCAATGGATAGATTAAAAAGACAATTAGAAGAAGCAAATAAAAAGAATGAATCTTTACAAAATGAAATAAAAATTTATGAAGAAATGAGAATAAAAGGAATGAAAGAAAATCATAATGTTCTTCAAGTAAAAAGAATGCCTTCAAATAAGAATAATTCAAGTAATAAATTATCAGAAAAAACAAAGAATTTAACTAATAATAATAATAATAATAAAGTATTAAAAAAAACAAAATCAAATCAAAAAAAAGATAATTCACCATATAGTAAAAAAGAAAGCAATGAAGAAATAAGAAATCAAAGTAGCCCAAAAACAAAAAAAATAAAATCCCAAATAAAAACAATTCCTAAAGCAAATAATAACAATACAAATTCTCCAAAATCAAAAGAAGAAAGTTTAAACGAAGAAGAAGAAGAATTATCCGAAAACGAAATAATAAAAGAGAAAATAATAAAAAATTTAAATCCTCAAAAAATAAACACTCAAAAAAAAATAATAAAAAACGATGAAGAAATCAATAATAACAATATAAAAGAAGAAGAAAACTTTGAAATAATATTTCCATCAAAATATCACGATCCTTCAAATCAATTAGTTCGTTTATTAAAGCAAGAAATAACAAAAGATGGTAAAATAGTAAAAATATATGAAAACGGTCGTCAAGAATTTATATTTCCAACGGGATTAAAGAAAGAAACATTTGAAGATGGATATCAAATAAATTATTATCCTAATAAAGACATTAAACAAATATTTCCAGATGGAAAGCAAATATATATTTTTGCTGATAATAAAACAATTCAAATTAAATATCCTAATGGATTAGAAGTAGTTAAATTTTCTACTGGTCAAATAGAAAAAATGTTTCCTGATGGAACTAAAGTTGTTAATTATACTGATGGGACTGTTAGAACTGTTTATAATGGAGGATATGAAGAAATTTTCTTTGTTGATGGGACTATTCAAAAAGTAGATAATCATGGTGTTGTTACTATTGAAAATACTGATGGAACTAAAGATATTATTTATCCTGATCAAAAAAGAAAAAGAATTTTTGCTGATGGAAGAATTGTTGATGTTGAATAAAATTATTAAACACATATTCAGTTTATTTATTTTTTATTTTTTTTATTTTATTTTTTTTAATGATTTATTTTTAATTTTTTTTCATTTTTTTTAATATTTTTTTTTTTGTTAAGTTAATTGCTTTTTTTTTAAATATTTTTTTATTTCTTATCAGTTTTTGTTTTCAAAGATTTTTTTCCTCATTTTTTTTTTTAATTCTTTGATGTGCATTATTTCACATAAATGATGAATATTAATTAATTTTTGATTTATTTATATTAATATTTATTATTTTGCTTAATTACTTCATAACTACCTTTAAATTGAAATTACTTATTATATTAAAAAGCATTTTTATTTTATTATATTACCTTAAAATCTCATTTTCATATTTTAAAATATTAACCAAAATGAATAATTTTTAAAATATATTTCATCCAAAAAAACAAAGATATAAGAGATTATTAATTAAAGGTAAAAAAAAGTTTTTAAAAATAAAGATTAATTTACCTTTAAAAATTGTTAATTTAAGAAGTTTCCGTTAAAGAATTTATTATAAATAAAAAATTTTATTTTTATTGTTTTAACTCTTAAAATCTTAAAATCAAAATATATAAGAATATAAAATTGAAAAATATATTATGATTTTTGGACAATTTTTTAAAAGGAAATTTATATAAAACTTAATATAAATTATTAATTAAACTTTAAGGAATCTCATATTAAATCATAATTATTATAAAATAAATAAATGACATTAAACAAAGAAAGAGAAGAATATAATTTAGTTTCTTATAAAGAATTGGAAAAAATCTTTATTCAATGTGAGAAAAATTCACAATTAAATAAAGAAATTAGTATAGATAAAAATATAGAAATAAATAGTCAAATTAAATTACCAATTATAAATTTCATGAATACAAAAAATAAAATGAAGGATATTGTAAAAAGAAAATTAAAAAAATTTTCTTCTTCATAATTATTGTAAATGAAATAATTTAACAATTACTATTTTTAATTGTATATTAATAGGTAATAATTTTTTACAACTTGAAATTTTTTTTAGCTTAGATTTATAAATAAATCACAACATAATTTCTCATTAATGAATTAAATAGCTTTATTTAAATAGGATGTAAAAGATTTATTATATATATTAAAAATTCATAAACAAATTTAGAATAATTTTTTTTTAATTAATATATAAAATGAAATTGTTTTAAGAAAAATCCTAACATTTAATATAATCAAGTTAAAAACTAGAAAATATATATAAAACTAAAATAATTTAAATGAATATTAAAATAATATTTCTGAAAAGAAAAAAATAAAATTCACTAAATAAAAACATAAATGAATTTAACAATAAAGGAAATAAATAAATAAAGGCAATTTTAATTTAAAAAAAAATAAAAAAATAAAAAATTAAAATTTATTTTCCATCATCAAGAGGATTCCAAAAATCAGGTAATTGATTAGTATTTCTAGGAGGAGCAAATCCTAGAATTTTTTGAATAATCGGTCTAAAAGATACATTACATAAAACATATAAGAACATAAAAGCACAATCAGTTAAATCATTACTTAATATTCCTCTATGACTCATTGCTCTAATTAATCTAAAAGGAATAAAAGGTAATTTTGCAACAACAATTCCTTGGAATAAACCATTAAATAAAGAAATAAAAAATATTGTAAATAAACCTATAATAAACATTGATACCATTTTTGTTAACATCATTGTAAAATTTAAATATTTTAAATCATTTTCTTGTTTTTTTAGTTTTTTATCCAATTGTTTATTTTTACCTTTTATATTTTCTTTATTTAATTCTATCTTCTTTTTTAATGAATCAATTTGCTTTTTTGTTTCTTTATACTTCTTAGTTCTATATATAAACATCCATGTTAAAAATTCAGCAAATAAATTTGTAAATATTGCTAAAAATATTATTTTTATACAATCAATTGGATTTACTTGATTTTTTAAATTAACAGTTGACATTTCAATATATTTTTTTTTATTTGAATTAATTATTTTTAATATTAATTTCATATTATTAACTCTTTAATATTATATCAAAAACAAAAATTAATTTATAATTATAATATTATCAAATTATTAAACTAATTTACTTTTTATTGTTGTTAGAAGGATCATCATATGAAAAGAACTTTTCAATTACTTTATAATCATTGAAAGAAGAACTCATTCTTCCTAAAACAAAAATACTACTTGAAAAATAATAAATAATTTCAGTAATAACCATAATAATAAACATAATAACCAAAAAAAGCATTAAAGTATTTATATTATCTTGTAAATCAGGTAAAGTATATTTATATTCTAAATCATTTAAATAATTCATAAAAAAAATAATAACTTGTAAATTATTAAACTGAAATGTTCTACTATGAAAAAATTCAATTAAATCACTTGGATTTTTGTCGCTTTGATTATAATTTAAAAACTCACTTCTTAATTGATTAATAAATCCACTGATCATAGTTTCAACTTTAGTTTGCATTAAAGGTTCAAAAGCACAAATTTCAATTAAAGAATATTTAAATTGATTATCATCTAATAAATATTGACAAGAATTAGGCTCATCATTAATTTTATTTAAATAATTAATAGTATGTCCTTCATTTTCAGTTATCATTAATCTTTTTGCTTCAGTGTGATTAGCAAATAAATTATCAGTCATTGAACCAAAAATATCTAATTTACTTTGTAAATCAGTTGAATTTAAAGATATTGATAATCTTACTCCAATATAATAACTTACTAATAATTCTTGTAAATCTTGAATTGATTGAGTTTCTCTTCTTTTTATTTCTAATTTTTCAAATAATGAAACCATTATTGGAAATGTGATTATTATAAATAGTAAATATACTGAACCTAATAATAATAATGTTTTAAAAGATTGAATATATGCGAAGAAGTGATGAATTTTTTTCTTTTGGTTTGAATTAAATTTAATTAAAAACATATCATCTTTATCATCGTCATTAGGATTAATTTCTTTTATTTGATGAGTTAAAGCTACTTGAGAATTATTTGTTGGTTTTGGCTTTGATGCTGGATTTATTTCTTTTAATTGTTCTATTGCTATTGAAGGCTTCAATTCATTTTGAATTATATGTTTTATACTCTTTAATTTCTTTTCTAAATAATTTTTACCTCTTTGTGTTAATTTCATTATTTTTTCTGTTATATTAAACATTTTCTTATTTGTCATTTCTATAGAAAGATAAAGTAAAAAAATAGAAAAGATATTTAAACATAAAAAAGCTATAAAAACACTATACATTATAATTTTATAATTTTTTAAAGAATTTTTAAATACTTTTTTAGAACAAATTAAAACTTTTGATAAAGCTAACATAAAATTAAAGCAATTATGAATAGTACAAAGAATATATTGTTGAAATTCATTTAAAGAATATAAAATAGTATCAATAGTATCTAAACTAACAAAAGGAATAGTTAATTTAAAATTTTCTTGTTGACTTAATATATAAAAATAATTCTTAGGCAAATCAAAAGCATGATAATAACTAACTTCATCAAATTCACCATTAGGTCTTAAAACAACAAAAGGTTTTTCATTAAATTCTTTATATAATTGATTATGAGATGATAAACTAGAATAATTATTTTTAAAATAATTACTTACAATTAATAATTTAAGAGCTCTTTGTTGGAAATTATATTGATAATAATCACTTAATGAAATATTATAATTTAAAATAGAATTTTTATATTCTGTATTTAAAGAATCATAATTATCTCCCGCTCCTTCTAAATTTATCATATTTGCAACATAAAAAACATTAGCAAAATAAGCTAAATTCATTTCTCTTAAAACAATCATTTTAATATATTCATTATAAAATTCATCAGAAAATAATTTTATAATTACACAAATTACAATAGCAACAATTACTAAAAATAAATTGTATATAAATGATATTCTATCAATTGTATTTTTTGCAATTCCAATTGTTTCTTTTTTCTTATTTGTAATATTCCATGCATTTTCTTTTATTATTTTATATGATAAAACTGAAGTTCCTGAATGAGAAGCTGCCATTGATCCATTATTTGGAGTTAATAAATATCCTGGTTCTATTGTTTCTAATTCTTTTTTTTCATTTAATATTTTCATTTTTAAATCTTCAAATATTATTTGTATTAAATAGATTTCATCACCTTTTATTTGGAATTTCTTCTTAAAATTAAATGTTACTTTTATTATTTTTAATGATTTAAAATTATCTCTTATTTTCTTTAAAATTTGAGAAATTTCAGAATTTTGACATCCACTATCTCTTACTAAATGTACTTTAATATTTGAAATAAATTCATTTAAATTAACATCAAAAGTTTGAGAAATATTTTTATCAGGATTATATTCTTTAATTCCTAAAACAGTTAAAAAATTTAATCTTTTTAATTGATTATTAAAACCAAAATAACTTTTAAAGAAAAAGCCATATTCATTGCAAATTCCATTAGATTGCATTAATATATAATTACTATCATCAGGAAATAAAATAGGTTCTAAAGTACATATTAAAAATAATTGACCGTGAAAAGTTGGTAATGAACTATAACTTAATTTAACATTAATAATATAATTTTCTGAAGTTTCTAAAACACATTCTTCTCTTAAGTATTTTTTACTTAATATTGTATTTTTTATATATTTTTCTTGAGATTTCCTCATTACATAAGGATAAATATTTATTGAAGGTACATTTATCATTTTTGATGTTTTAATTCCTGTTAATTCAAAATAAGTTAATGGTGCTTTTTTTATTATAAATTTACCATTTTCAAATAAAATTAAAAAATAATTATTCTTTTCTACTACAGAATCAAGAGAATTTAAATCAAAAAATTCAAAACTTTTATCAAAATTTGCATTAAACATTATATCTTCAATTAATTTAAATTTTTCATTTTCTGCTTGTTCTTTTATTTTCATTGAATCAGATGAACTATAAATCATTTCTATTATTGCATCTAATGATTTACCTATATTTATACTTTGTTTATCTATTATTTTTAATAATTCTTTTTGTGATTTTGTAAAACTTTTTAATATATATTTAAATGCTTTTACTATATTTAAATATTGGAAATTTAAATAATTAAAATATATCATATATTCCATTGAATTATCATCATTTTTTTTTTCTAATTTTATAAAGTGAAAAGCTAAATATAAAAAAATAGAAGAAATTAATAAATCTGCATTTTTAAATTTTTCACTATACATAAATTTTTTTAAGTAATATTGAGCTCTGAAAGTTTTTTCATCAATTATAGCAAATAATAATACTTTATTATATACTAAAGTTTCCATTGCTAATTTACCAAAGAGATAACTTTTTTCTTTTGCAATTTTATAAAAATTATTTATTAATTGTAATAAAACAACTAAAATAACAGAATTTTCTTTTTGATCATTTATATTTATTGTACTTCTATTTTCTCTTCCTTTAAGAGAATCATTAGAAAATTTTTCCATTAAATTTTCATTTCCATTACAAAGAATAAAATAATCTTCTTTACTATTACAAAAATGATTTTTTAAATCTTCTTTATATCTCATAAAAAAATTTTCTTTATATTTTGTTCTATTTGAATTTGTTTTAGAAGAAAAAAATTTAAATAAAGGAATAAATAATTGATTAGTTCCTTTAAAAAATTCATTATTTTCTTTAACTAAATCTTCTTTTAATTTTGTTAAACTAATACTTTTAGAAGGACTATTTAAATTAAAAAATAAAACAATAACAACTAAAATAATTAAAACTCCTTCTAAAATTTTAAAAGTATTTTCATGTTTAAGATATTTAATTAAGAATAAAGTAATAAATCTAACAATAAAAATAGAAAAAACAAAAGTTTGAAAAAAAAAAGAAATCTTTTGAAAAGTAGATTGATGTAAAGTATCTCTAAAAACTTGAATTCTAACAGTATATTCATAAATATAAATAATAGACCAAATTAATTGAAATAAAATAGAATATTTAATATTTAATCTAATAATAAATAAAAAAATTCCTAATTCATTTAAAGAAAAAGTAGCAATGAATATTTTAGAAGAGAGAAAATAATAAGTTTCATTTTGTCCATAAGCATAAATGAATATATTATAAAATAAATAATGTAAAATATTATATAGTAAAAATAATAAAACATCAAAAATAAAATTATAATTAATTTCATTATAACTATCAGAAAATTGGATAAAAACTCCTCGGCTGAAAATTAATAAAAAAAGATGAGAAAAAGTACAAAAAGTAATATAAAAAAGATAACTTCCTATTTGTTTAACTACATTAATAATACAATTTTCAGTTTTAATTAAATTTAATAAAAGTAAGATAATTAGAATAATTAAATATATTATTCCTATAAATTTATAATCATAAAAATCTTTTTGGTCGTAAATATTAACTTTAAAATATTTTTCTGCTAAAATATTAATTTGATCTTTTTCATAATTAGAAATTTTTTGTGCTCCATTTTTAATAAGATATTTACTATTATTTAACACTTCGAAATAAAAAGTAGGTGATAAAAAATATAGAAAGAAATATATATTTTGAAATTTTCTTTTGTAATTAAAAATTATATCAATTATTATTATTTTATTTATTAATTCAAAAAGAGATGAAAAAAAAAATAATTGAGATGCATTTAATGATTTTTCCTTTATACTTACATATATATCTGAAATTCCTTTTGAAAATGTTTTTTTCTTTTTTTCATTTGTTTGTTCCATTTTTAATTTTAAATTAAGTTTTTTTTCATTACAATATATTTTAGAATATTTAAAAAAAAATATAATTTTTTTAATAATATTTTATATATTTTTCAAAAAAAAAATAAATACTATTTCTTAATAGCATTACTGTTTTGGTTTTTTTCTTTCACGAAAAATTTATTCATAACGTCAAAATTTTTAACACTAAGAGATATTTTTTTTAAAATAAATAAAGCACTTAAAATATAATTGAAGATTTCAGTAATAACCATTATAATAAAAATAACAATAAGAAAAGTAGATAAAGAATTAATAGTTTTTTCAAAATCAGGTAGAATATAAGCCATTTGAACATTAGTTAACAATCTAAAAAAAATTAATTCAGAAACTAAAGTAAAATATTGAAAAGTTCTAGAATGAAAATAAAATTTAATATCTTCATAACTTCTTTGACTTTTAATAAAAGAATCATAAATAATTCTTAATTCACTAACAAAACCACTCATTAAATTAGCAACTCTTTCTAATAAAATAGGATCATTGCTACAAATATTATAAATTGCTTTTTTATTTGAATAAGTTGATTCATTATATAATAATTCACATATTTTATATGAATTAACTAATTCCATATAATCATTTGTACTTTTATTATTATCTTCTCTTATATTTTTCCTTAAATTTGAATAATTTGCAAAAATTCCCATTGCATAATTATCTAAAGGAACATTAAAATCATCTATTGTTCTATTTAATACAATTAATCCTCTTGTATATGAATAATAAATTAATAAATTATCTCTTAAATCATCATTATCTTCAGATGATGTTTTTTTTCTATTTAATTTTTTTTGATAATCTAAAACTATTGGTAATGCTATTCCAGTATAAATTGCAAATATTGAACTTAATCCTAATAAAATTCCTAAAACTTTTTTATATATTCTAAATGAATATTTTACATTTTGAGTTATTTTAGAAGGATTTAATAAATATGTATCTTCATCATCATCGTTATGAATATTATTATTATTATTATTTTCTTCTTCTCCTTTTTTTATATTTTTTTGTGAGTCTTTTTTTAATATTTTTAATACTTCTGAAGGCTTCATTTCATTATATATTATTTTTTTAGCATATTTTATTTTTTCTAATAAATATTTTTTATCCTTTAATGTTATTTTTAATATATTCTCTGTTAATTCTTTTATTTTCAATGAGGATATTTTCACTATGAAAAATAATAAAATCAGAGAAACTAAATTACAAAATAAAAAGCCAAAATATATAATATAAATAAATAGAAAATATTTTTTATAATCTCTTCTAAAATTTTCTTTATCAAAATAATTTAATTCACTTATTTCAGAAGCAAAAATAATTCCATTAGAAACAACAAAACTTAATTTTTTAGGTAATTCATCTTGATCAGTCATAGAATCAAAATCACCAAAAGTACAAGAAACATTAATATAATAATAACTTTCTCTACTAATTAAATAATAATTATTTAAAGGAACTTCAAAATAACTAATATAACTTTTATTTTTCGTTTCACCATTTTCTAAAAAAATAACAAATTCCTTTGAATAAGTATTTGAATAAAAAAAATTATTTTTATTATATTTTGAATATAAATTTTTTAATTCTCTATAACTTTCAAAAATATTTTCAGATACTTGAGAATAATAATAATAATAAAAATCAGAAAGATCAATAGGAAAATCAGGATAAAGAAGATTATATTCATAATTTAAAGAATTAGCCATTAATTCATCACCATTAAGTTTAATAGCATTAATAGAAAAAAATAAAGCTTTTAAAAATTCATAATGTAATTGTCTAATTTCTTCATAATGAACTCTTTGACTATAAAAATTATTAGATATATATTTAATATATATACATAATAAAAAAGCTAAAACAATTAAAAATAAATTATAGAAAAAACTTAATCTTTCTAAAGTACCTTCTTTTCTATTAAAAGTTTCTGATTTTTTATTTGTTAAATTCCATTTCTCACTATTTATATCTTTTAATTCTTTAATAGACATTATACTAGAAACTGAATTAGAAAATCCTAATCCTTGAGTTAAAACAGGTTCTTGTGTTTCTCCTATTTTTCTTTTTCTTATCATTTTCTCATTTAAAGTTATAAATGAAAATAAAAGTAAATATAATTCATCATTTTTTTTCGAAGGATAAGTATTTTCACATTTATATGTTACTTCTATTTTCTTTTCTATACCAAAATTATTCTTTAATTTAATTAATATTTGTTCTTTTTCTTCAAATTTCTTTTCACCATATTTATTTAAGTATTCTTTTATATTCTTCATTAAAACTTTACTTGATATTTTTAATTCACCTGAATTTCCTTTTTCTATTTTAAATTTTTTTATTCCAAAAAGAGAAAAGATATTTGTTCTTAAAGTATTTTCTGAAAAACCAAAATGATCTCTAAAAAAAATCCCAAATTTATATATAGTTCCTTCTTTATCAATAATAATATAATTATTTTCTTCTGTTTCATCTTTTTCTTCTATTGTACATGAAAAATATAAACTTCCATTTAATATTGGTAATCTATTTATTATTAATTTAACTCCTATTATTAATTTATTTGACATTTCTAATACTGAATCACATTTAAATGATTGATATGAATTTAATAATTTCTTTATTCTTTTTATTATTTTCTTTCTTATTAATTTTGGAAAAAGAATGTCAAAAGATTTATTAGAAAATTCCTTTGTTGGAATTCCTGTTTTTAATTCAAATAATAAAGGTACTTTTTTTATTATTAAATTATTTTGTTCTATTGTTATTAAAAAATAAGTATTTTTTTCTATTATTGAATCTAAATAATTAATATCAAAATAATCAAAACTTTTATCAATTGTATTATTAAAAATTAAATCTTCTAACAATTTATATTTTTCTTTATCAGGTTGATAATTTTTTAAAGAATCACTATATGATTCATTTAATTGCATAATATTAACTAAAGAAAGTTCAATTTGATCACTTTGTAAATCAATATTATATAATATTTCTCTTTTATTATTATTATCAAAGCTTTTTAAAACTTCTTGAAAAGAACTTAAAATTTGATAATAATTTAAATTTAAATGATGAAAAATAATAATAAACATCATAGAACTATCTTCTGCTCTTTTTTCAAATTTTTTAAAGTAACAAGATAAAAATAATAAAATTGAAGAAGAAATATAATTTAATTTTTTCTTATATTTATCACTTAAATATTTAATTAATAAAAATCGAGATCTAAAAGCTTTACCATCTTTAATAAAAAATAATAAAACCTTATTATAAACAATAATTTCTTTAGCATAAGAATAAAAATCAGTTTTATGACTGTTCTTAATAATTTTATTAAATTTATCTAAAAGATTGATTAATAAAGAAAAAACATAAGTTATATTTCTAAAATCAGTAACAACTGAAGAAGCAGAAAAACTTGTAAAAGCTTTTAAAGTTTTATTAGAACCTAAATTTAAAAAAGATTTTATTTTTTCATTTCCATTACATATTATTTCAAAATCTTTATTATTTGAACAATATTTTGTTTTAATATCTTTTTCATAATCTTTTAATAATTTTTCTTTTGCTTTTTCTGTTATTTTACTTATTGGAGATTGAGCAAAAAAAAACTCATTTAAATATTGAAAAAAAGCAACTGATTCTAAAAAAAAATTTTTATTTTGATGAATTAAATTATCAGAATATTTTGCTATTTTTAATATATTTTCTAATTTATTTATTCTATAATAAAGAGCTAAACTTAATAAAAAAATTTCAACTAATTCAAAAATTTTAAATATTTTATATTGTCCTAATGAAGAAATTAAAAAAAGAGAAATAAATCTAATAATTAAAAAAGATAAAGATAAAAAATGAAAGAACATTGAAATTTTTTTTATTTTTATTCTTTTATTATCATAAAAAAAAAACTCCCATTGATAATAAATATCAAATAAAAAAAGAATAGACCAAAAAAGTTGAAAAATAATAGAATTAAAAATATTATATCTTAAAATAATTAAAATACTAGAAATAAAATTTAAAGTCCAAATAACAGGAAAAAATCCATTATGAAAAAAATAAATATTATGATTGAATCCATAAGCAAAAATAAAATAAGAATAATATAAATAAGAAAAACAATCAAAAATTATCATTAATAATAAATCTAATAAATGAAAGTTATTAACTTCTTTATAAATATCTCCTATTTTTTCTATAATAGGTCTATTAAAAATAAGGAAAAAAATAATAATAAAAGGTTCAAAAATAAAATAAATAATAATACTACAAATTTTTTTCATCAAATTATTAATTTTATTTTCTTTTGGTCTTAACTGAATTAGAAATAAAAATATTATTATTAATATTATTATTATTCTTAGTAAAAGTAATTCATTAAAAACTAAAGGTTCATAAAGTGTAATTTTAAAATAATTTTTTATTATTAATGATATTTGATCATCTCCATATCTTGTTTCGTTTATTTCAAAGGTTTTTAATTCAATATTTGAATTAATTGAATTTAAAGATGAATTTTTTACTAAATAATTTAAAAAGGTTTCATAATATAATGTTGGATTTATTAAATATATTGGATAATGAAATGATAAGAAATTTCTTTTGTAATTAAATATTATATCTATTATTACTATTGAATTTAGAAAAAAAAAGAAATTTGAAATAAATTCAAAAAAATGAATTTTAACACATTTATCTTTAATATTTACAAATATTATTTTAGGAAAATTAGAAATATTGAAATTTTCATTATTATTTTTATTATTCATTTTTTGTTTTTTTAATTTTTAGATAAATTAAAAAGAAAATCATTATTAATATTAAAAATGAAAAATACTCTTGTCGAAATTTAAAAAAAATTAAATAATAAAATTATAATCTTAAATAAAAATAATGTTTTTTTTCTTAATAAATTATTAATAACATATTCTAACAATTAATTAATTTTCAATAATAATATTAGATTATAAAAAAAAATATTGAAAAATTATAATAAAAAAGAATGTAAGATTTTGTAATTACCAAATTGAAATATGTAATGAAGGATATGATTCTTCTTAAAGATATATAAAATAAATTTTGAAAAATTTTACCTTAATTTAAAATTAAGAAATTTTTACGTTTATTTATTATTTATTAATTTAAGTATTATTAATAACCAATAAAATTATTCATTCTTTGTAAATTTATTATTGGAACCATTGGTTTAGTTGGATCTGTCTTATTTTCATAATCAAAACTTTTCAAATAATTTTCACTGATTTGAGGATATCTATTATATTCTCTATAATATATATATGACATAACTAATTTTAAAAGAATAATTAATATTGACAAATAAAGAGTTAAAGCTCTTATAAAAGATAATTGATCCCACATTGAATTTGGATCATCTGTGTCAGAAGAAGGAAAAATAATAAAAATATATACTACATCTAAAATAAAAGAAAAACATATTAAATGAATTAGTAATTTAAGAGAATATTGAGGACTATACATATAAAATTTTCTTATTAAGAGAATTTCTATAATTGAAAAAATGAGATTTGGTTCATTTTTATATAAACAATTTACTATTGATAAACACTTAATTAAATTAAATAAAATATTACAATATGAGTATAAATAGGAACTGTTAATCTACTTGCAATCATTATTTAAATTAAATTTTAATTTTAAAATAATTATATTAAGTTTATTTAATAAATAATTATAAAAAAAAAAATAAGAAAATATGATAATAGTTTTTTAATAAGATAATTAAATGATAAATAAATTTTCATAATAAAAATGAATAAAAAACCAAATCATATGCTCTTAATACTAATATTTCTAACATTTCCCATTTTTAAATCAGAAATCCATTGCCCTCCAGATCATTTCCGAATAGCAGATTATTATTGGGATTCAGAAGATCATGAAGATAAAGAAGAACCTCTTTATGGATTTCAATTTAATTATAGAGCAAGTTCATCACAATATGATGATTATTGGAGTGGAATAGTATATGAACCAAAAGATTTTTGTTAT
>JAJJLU010003659.1:0-41384 GCA_023807065.1 Isotricha intestinalis
AAAATATATGATTTAAGAATAGGTGATATTTTATTCACTTTAAATGCTCATGAAAGTGCAGTTATGTGTTGTGCTTTCTCTCAATTTGGTGATTATTTCGCAAGTGGAGGACTCGATTCTCAAATTGTTTTATGGAAAAGTAATTTAGAATCTTATAGTAATTTACCTGAAAAAATTATTGGAAATTTTGATGATAATCTTTCTCCTACTTCAAGTAAACCTTTCAGTTCAGAAACTGGATTAAATTATAAGAAAACTACTTCTCAAAAAAAAAATGCCAGTGAAGGATTAACTAATGTTTTTGATAAAATGGTCACACAAATGGATATGATTACTTCCTCTTTTGTTAATTTTGAAAAAAGAATCAGTAAAATGGAAGAATTAGTTGATGAAATGAATGAAGAAGATGAAAAAAAATTGAAAGATATGAATTAAGGAAATTTAAATTTTTTTCAATTAATACTTTTATTTTTTTTTTTCGAGATTATTTATTTAATTTTTTTTTGAATTTTTTTAAGTTTAAATTTGGATTTTTAAATTTTTATTTTTAAAATAAATATAGTAAAAATGAAAAAGGAGGATATAAAAGAAGAAATTTTAATAATATCAAGACAAAAAAATAATGTAAAAGGGAAATTAATTTCTTTTTCTTTAGGAATGAATGAGAATAACACAGACCAAAATTCATTTAGAACAATAAATGGATTAAAATTTAAAACAACAAAAAGTTCTCCTCATAAAACAGGTTTAATAAATGAAGATAAGAAAATATTTGAACAAGTAAATATTTCTCAAAAGGAAACAGATGAATTTTTAAAGCAACAATTAATAAGAAAGAAAGAATTATTTACTTTAAAAAGAAAAAATTTATCAAATTCTTCTAAAAAATATTCAAATAATAAAACAAATATAAATAATAATGGTAATACTAATGATTTGAAAAAAAACCATATAAACTTATTAACGACTAATTATAAGAAAGGATATTTTATAAAAAGTTCAATTATTTCTCCAAGACAAAAATTAAGTAAACAAAAATCAAATTCAAATAATATAAATTCGAACCATCATAAAAATAAAAGTAATATAAATAATCCAATAATTAATGTAAATAATAATGATATAAAGAATATAAAAGGGAAAAATAATGAACAAGAAAAAAAATTAATGAATGAAAAAATAAAAATAACAGCAAAGAAAATAAAATTAAAAACTAAAAATAGAAATTCAATAAATAATGAAAAAACAAAAACATTATTAAATGATTTTATATTATCAAAGCAAAAAATAAGTCAAACAACTCCAGTAACTAATACAAATTCAAGAAAAACTTCAAATGAAAAAAAAATAAGGAAACATAATTTTAATCAAAATAAAAAAAATTCAATTTTAACTAATTTAACTCATAATAAACATAATTATTTTCAATCACATAATAATGATGATTTTTTAACTTGTACAAGTATAAATAATTTAAAAACAAATTATAGTAATGAAAAAAATTATTTAAATCAAAATTCAATTTCTAAAAAAATATTATCTTCATCAAATCATTTTAAAACACATTTAACAACTGAAAATTCACCTTTTTTTTATAGAAAAAATTTAGTTTCTCGTTCAAAAAAAAATTCAATAAAAAATCAAAATATTTTATTTCATCATTATAATATAAAATCAAATACTTTAAATATAAAAAAAGTAAATTATACAACTTCATCATCTAAAGAAACTTTAAGACAAAATATAGAAAATAGAAGAAAAAAAATTTCTTCTTCAAAAACTTCTACTCATTCTTTATCAAAGACAATAAGTCATAAATCTTCAAAGGGAAAAATAAATAAAAAAAATAATAATATAAATAATGATACTATTAATTTAAATATTACTAAAAAAAATATTGGTATAATTCCAAGGAGTGGAAAAGGAAATAATATAAATTATAATTCAAATATTAATAATAATATAAAAAAACAAAATGCTATTTTTAATAAAATTACTAATTCAAGTAATTTAATTCAAAGTAAAACTAAAAAATTACTTAAAGAAAATAAATTTAATACTTTAAATCAAGAAAATAAATTAACTTTAAGTACAAATCATAATTTAAACACAAATGATAATAATAATGAAACAATAACAACTTTTAAAGATGAAGATTTAAATGAAAGTAAAGTAAATATAAAAAATATAGAATTAAAAGAAGGAATTTATTATTTAAAACAATCCGAAAAATTATCTTCATATATAAAAAAATATTATGATAAATATCATGAATATCCAAAAACAAAATTATCATTTTATAAATTTGGAAGATTAATAGGAAGAGGAGCATTTGGAAAAGTAAATTTAGGTCTTCATGTATTAACAGGAAGAATAGTAGCAATAAAATCTTTTAATAAGAAAAAATTAAAAAATCAAGAATCAATAAATAAAATATATCACGAAATAAATTTAATGAAAAACCTTCGTCATAATTCCATAGTAAAAATATTAGAAACAATAGAAACAGACAATTACATATTAATAATAATGGAAAATATAAGTGGAGGAGATTTATTATCCTTTGTAAAAAAACGTACAAAACTTCCAGAAAAAACAGCAAGAATAATATTTAAGCAATTAATAACAACATTAAAATTTATCCATTCAAAAGGGATAATTCACAGAGATATAAAATTAGATAATATATTAATAGATTTAAACAACAATATAAAAATATGTGATTTTGGAGTAGGTAAAAATTATAAAAAAAATGAGAAATTAAAAGATCAATGTGGAACACCAGCATACATAGCACCAGAAATATTAAAAAATAATGATGGTTATTATGGTCCTCCAGTTGATATTTGGTCAAGTGGTGTAGTACTTTACGCAATGCTAAGTGGGAATGTACCTTTTAAAGCAAACAATATTAAAGATTTACATCACAACATTATTCATGGTCAATATCTAAATATCCATGATATTAGTCAAGATGCTAAAAATCTTATCAAAAAAATTTTAGATGTTGATCCTAATAATAGAATCAATATTGATAATATACTAAATCATCCTTGGATGATTTCTAATGATTCTTATGATGATAAAAATAGTCTCTTTACAAAAGCTGAAATTGTTTTGTTAAGTAAAGAAAATGTTGATTATAGATTTTGTAGTCAAAGTGAAATGATTGAAAATTTTACTTTGAAAAATTTATTCACTATTAATGATAAAGAAAATAAAAATATTGGAACTAAAAGTCATATTTTAGCTCCTTTTAATTCTTCTTTTATTTGTGATAACAATAATATAAATAATTATGAAAATAAATTAGACAAATCTTTAGAAATTTGTAATGAAGTTATTCAATTCAATGAAATTTCAAAAGTTTTAAATAGACAATATGAACTCAATAATAATGGAGAAATTGATCATGGAGTATTAATAAATCACAATAGTGAAAAAAAAGAAAAAGAAGAAAATATAAATGAAATTAATGATTTAGATGATGATATAAATGAAGAAAATAATAAAAAATTAACTCCTGATTTAAATAATAATAATTCCTTAAAACAAAATTCAAAAAGAAATGAATCAAATTTAACAAATTCAAGTACTTTAATTATTGATGAAGGTATTTTAAAAACAATGGAAATGTTAGGTTATAAAAAAGATTATATTCAAAAAACTTTAAGTGCAAATGAACTTAATTATGCTTCTGCTACATATTATTTATTGTCAAATCAAAATGATGTAATTAATTAATTTAATTATAAAATAATAAATTAATTGATTTCAAGTATATTAACCATTTTTTATATTCATTGTATATAAATATAATTATACAAAGAATGAATAATAATTATTTAAAAATAATATTTGACTTTATTTTTATATATATGTTGATTTTTAAAAAATCTAATATTATTTTTAATAGAATTATAATAAAATTCTAAGTAATAAATAAAAACAATGAATGAAAAAAGTGATAATAAATATAATATAAACATTTTTAATATTTCTTATGGTTTACAAGAAAACTTAGGTAAAAAATTAGAAAATAAAATACATGGAATTTCGGAAAGAAAAGATATTAATAAAATTTTTATAGATTCATCAGATATTTCACAAGAAGATAATCATATGAATTATTATGAACAATTTCTTGAAAGTATAAAAGGAGAATCATATAATAATGAAAATAATATTCAAAAATCTAAAAATTCAAGTCCAGTTATTAAAAATAAAACTCCAAGTCCAACAAAAAAAAAGTTTTTTAAGGAAGAATTTAAAAAGAGATTAGATGAACAAAAAGAATCCGAAAAAAAAAATAATCACGAAAATTTTTTATGTTTACAAAATGATAAAGATGTTTCTTTAGAAAATCCACAAAATTCAGATGAGATATTAAATTTGAATAATATACATTCAAATAGAGGAGAACCTTTAAAAGCTTTTAGATATAAATCATATTCTTCTGCTAAAAATTTAGACGACAAATATTTTTTAGAAGATAATAAGGATAAAAATTTTATTAAATTTTCAATTCATGAAGTTAGTAAATATAAAAATGATATGAATATTAGTCATGAACATATTTCAACTCCTAAATCACATAAACATTATTCTAAACAAAAAAAAAATCAGAGACATTCTACTTTTTTAATTAATGAAGAACATAAGAAAGAAAAAAACGACAAAAAAAGAATAAGAAATGCTTTTGTTTCAAATGAAGATAATAATAATAATAATAATGATAATAATGAAAATAATAATAATAATAATAATAACAACAATATTAATAATAATGCTAATTTAAATAAAAATATTAATGTATTTGATATAAATCAATTTAAAAAAAAGAAAACATTGAAAATAAGAAAATCAGAAGAAAATGTAAAAAAAGTAAATGAATCTGTGATAGTAACTGAGAAAGAAGAAGAACATTATAATAATAATTTTATAACGAATATAAATAATAAAACAAATAATACAAAATTAAATGTGGAAAAAAAGAGAAGATTTTTTTTATGTTGTATACCAATTGGTTAATATATTTTGAAAACAAATTTTTATCAATATAAATAAAAAATACTAGATTAACAATATGTAAAATAAACATAAAATTTAAATCAAATAATATAATACAATTTAATATAATAAATTAAACTTATTTATTTTTTTAATTTATCTTAAATAAGAAAGTACTTTAAGCATAATTAAAAGTAAAATAATAACAAATAATAATATATTTATAATAAACATCCAAATTTTATTACACATTGAAGAACAATTAATATCATTAATTATTTTATTTCCTTCTTTAACATATTGATTATTAATGTCCATTTTTTCATTTGAATAAATTAATTTTTCACCTTGACTTTTTAATCCAATTGAGGTTTCTTTTAAATTATTATTTATTTCTCTTAAATTTTTCAATGTTCCATCTAATAATTTTTCATTATAATTTGTTAAATAATTTACATCAATTGGTTGTTCATTATGTTCTAATAATGTTTGTATTTCATCATCTTTTTTATTTTCTATTGTATTTAATATATTCATATTTAATTTATTTGTTATATTTGATAATTCTTTTTTTCTTTTTTCTAATTCTTTATATTTATTTTCAATATCTTTTATTGGAATGTTATATGAATCTTCATGCATTTTTAATAATATTAAAGAGGCACTTGATAAATATTTATTTGTTTCTGTTATTAAATTATTGTCTAATTTATTTATATTCAAGTAATTTATATTTGAATCTATCTTTTGAATTATATCATTAAATTCTTTAGTAAGTTTATTTTCATAAGAAAACATTTTTTATATAATAATAATAAATGTATAAAATTTAAAAAAAAAATAAAAATGTTAAATTTAATAATATATAACCTAAAAAAGCATATTATCTTTTTTCCATTATAAAGGAAAATAATTTAAAAAATATTATTTCTAAAAAAGCATATAATCACTGATCAATGATATATTTATTGATATAAAAAATATTAAAAAAAATAACCTAAAAAAAATAATATACATCAGTTATTTTCCATTGAAAAACTTAATCAAAATTAATTTCATCTTTTTCAATATTATTTAACAAATCATCAATATTTTGTGGTGCCTCATTATTATTATCTGGATCAGTATTATTACTTTTGATTTGATTATGAATAATATTTTCATTTAATTCTTGATTCATTTGTTCTAATCTTGCTTGTTCAAACATTTCTCTTTGTTCTCTTGCTAATTTTTCTAAATCTTCTTTACTTTCATAATCTCTTTTTCTTTTATTAGATTTTTTTTTTCTGTTTATTAATTGTTTCATATTCATATTATCTTCATATTTAATTTCCAATTCTTCTCTTTCATCATTTTCCTTCTCTTTAATACTTAACTTATTTGTAAGTAATTTAATATATTTATTAAAATCCATTGTTTTAAGTGCTTCAAGTATATGTTCTATATTTAATGTTTTTTTCCCATTATTTGAACATATTTGAAATGCTAATGATGAAAGGTAATTTATATATGTTAAAGATATTTTGTCTATTAATGGATATATATTTTTCTACTTTTACATGATTTTCAATTCCTTTATGAAATTCGATAAGGTTGATTTTGGTAATCCTGCTTCTCCTTTATGCTCTTCTGTTCCTTTTATTATCTCTTTCTTTCTAAATTCAGACATACTCATTCTATTGGTCTTTTTATTTCATTTGTTATTTATATATTATTAGTTTTTAAGATATTGAGCAATTATTTTTTTAATATTTTATAATTTTTTTTTTTTAAATTTTCTTTTTCTTGACCAAATATAATAATAATAAAAAATAATTAAAAAAATGAAAGATGTAAAAAGTTTAATAGCATATGGAGATAAAATCCAAGTTGGAGCAATAGGATTAGACACATCAATAATACCAATGCCAAAATTTGAGCCTGAGAAGCCAGATCCAGAAAAAGAATCTTTGAAAAATTTTTTAGACTCAATTCTTCCTCCAAAAAAAATAATAGAAAATGATTTAATTTTTTATCATTTTGTTTCATGTGATTCAGCAATAGTAAATGATGTAATTAAATTAAGTCATAATTTAGATAATCAATTAAAAATAAGAGGAGCAAAAGAAAAAGGAATTTGTGAAATTAGAGAAAGATTATTTTTTGAATGCTTTGAAGAAATTATTAGGGAAGTTACAATTGTTTGTATGCAAAGAGGAGATTTGTTAAATAGAATAAAATTAGAAATGAATTATTCTATTAATTATTATAGAAAATTATATGAAAGTCTAATTGCTTATTCTTTAAGAAAAGAACTTCAAGAAAAAAAGAAATTAATTAAATTACAAAATAAACAAAAAAGTTTAGAAGATGAAATCAATGAATTGGAAAATGAAATTAATGAAAAAGAACAATTATTTGAAAAGAAAGAAAGAGAAGAAAGAGAAAGAGAAGAACAAGCTCAAATTGATCATAATGAAGCAATGAAAGTTTTAAAATTTGATAATGAAAATAAAACTAATCAAGCAATTAAAATTTTAACTACTCCAAAAGAAGAAGTTGTTCTTGGGAAATGAAAAGAAAAAAACATTTAAATATTTTTATTTGAAAATAAAATTAATTTTTTTAAATTTTCAAATAATTTAATATTTTAAAAATTAACTCTATACACAGAAAATATAAGATAATTAATTTGGGTTTATTATGTTTTTATATTGAACATTATTAGCAACTTTAAATAAATTTATTTTCTTTTCGAATAATATAAATATAAATAAATGTTTTTTTAAAATATTTGTAACTATTTATTTTTTTAACTGAATTTAAACAACGAATATTATTTTTTCTTTTATTATTTGTATATAATAATTTATTAAATGATAATGTTTTTTATTTTTATTCTATTCTTTTATTATTATGAATTATTATATTTTTCAATTTATTTTTTTTAAAGAGCTTTCAAATTTAAAAATTGAATTATTCGAATTTTTTTTTATTTAATTCCCATTTTCAATATAAAAATTTAATTATTATTTCCTTTCGTGTTAAATTAATTAGATTTTCATTCAAAATAGATTGTTTCAAATGTTTTTTCATTGATTTTTTTTTAAATCTTTCATTTATATCATTTATCAATAATAAATATTTCATTTACTCTCTGTTCTAGATAAATATAAATTAAATGATTATTTTAAATTTTTTTAACAAAGAATTAGAATATTGAGTTAAAGAAATATTATTTTTTGAAATTGATTAATATGTATATTCCTCATTTTATCATTTAAATCACTTATATCAGTATAAATAATTTCATTTATGATTAATGATTAAATTGAAAAAACTAAATTTAACAATTATATACTTTCTTTCCCTTAATTATTCTTTTTAATTAAATTGTTTTTGAATAATATATTTAAATAATAATATTTTATAAAGAGGAAAAAGAAAATTAATATATTTTCTTTCAAAAGAAAATAAAAATTATTTTCTTTGTCATTCTTTTATTTATTTTAATTAAATATGTATTTTAATTGAAAATAAAAACTTTTAATTGCTTTCAATTTAATAATATTTAAATTATTTATTTAACTTTGGAATAAACTTGTTCTATAATAAAATTCTGAAAATTTATCTTCTTCATTAACTTCATTATCTTTATTTCCATTATTTAAATCATTCTTTTTTTTTTCTTCTTCTTCTAATATCTTCTTATCTCTTAAAGCAATATTAAAAATATGTTCAATATTTAATGATTGATTATTATTATTTTCCAATTCATTTTTTAATTCTAAATTTTCAGAAATAAAAATTAAATTATCTAAAAAAGAAGTAAAAAGATTTTCATTATAATTTTTCATTACATTAATAAAATCTTCTCCTACTAAATCATTACAAATATTTTCAATACTAAATTTTAAACAAAATTTTGCCCCATCAATTCCAGATAAATAAATTTTAGATAATTCTTTATAAAAATCATTAAAAATTTTTAACAAATTATTCCTTAATTTTTCATAATAATCATTATCGGAAATTTCTTTATTATTTATTATTTTAATAAATTCAATTAAATTATCGTTAACAAATTTTTCAATATCAAAATTATTTTCTTTTAATTTATTATTTGAATCTTCCATTAAAATTATTCTTTCTGTTATTAATTCAGTTAATTTTTTTATTGATTCTTCAATATTATCATTTATTAATAATTGAATTTCTTTTCTTTGTTTTATTATTCCTGAAATATTTAATGTATTTAAATTTACAATATCTTGTAATGTAAAATTTGATATTATTTCATTTGTGAATTTTTCAAATTCTTTATTTGGATTTAATGGGGATATTTCTTTCATATCCTTTAATTTTGTTGATTTTCTTGTAGATGGAGATTCCATTAATTTTTTTAATAATTCTAAATCTGGCTTTTTTATTATTGACTTATTTTCTTCAGTTTTATTTTCTTCTTTTTTTTCTTCTTCTTTTTTCTCTTCTTTTATTTCTTTTTGTTTTAATTCTTCTTTTTCATTTTCTTCTTTTTGCTTTTCATTTTTTTTCTCTTCTTTTATTTCTTCTTGTTTTGGTTCTTCTTTATTCTCTTCTTCTTTTTTCTCTTCTTCATTTCTTTGATTTTCATTATCTTCATCACTTGAATCAAGATCATTTAACCCACTCATTATTCCACTAATCAAATTACTAAATAATCCTCCAGAAGATTGATTACTTTGATTATTATTATTATTATTATTATTATTACTTCTTCCACTTCCTCCAGACAACATATCATCAACCATTCCAACAAGATTATTTAAATTATTCGGATTTAAAATTTGTGTCATAATATTACTATAAATATTACCTTGATTACTATTATTTTGTTGACCGCTACTTTCTCTATTATTATTATTATTATTTTGATTATCATTTTGATTATTATTATTATTATTTTGATTATTTTGATTATTATTTTGATAATTATTATTAATATTTTGATTATTTTGATTATTCTGATTAACATTATTATTAACATTTCTAGTTACAGTAATAGGAACAGTATTAATAGCATTTAAAATACCAATAAAACCTTGATTAGGTCTAATTCCAAAATTAGTAGATTTTAATATTTTTTTTAATCCTTCAGAAGCCGAAGCAGTATCTTCTAAAGAATCAGTACATTTTTTTAATAATTCATTAACATTTTTCCTATCTTGTTCATTTAAAATATATTGCTCTCTTTCCATTAACTCACTTAATCTCATTAAATTTGGAATTAATTCTTGCTGCATTAATATATAATGTCTTATTGTTCTACTTATTGCTGTTAATACATTTTGATTTGAATTTAATAAAGGTAAATTTATTCTAGGAACTTCTTTTCTTATATCTTCTATTGATTTTGTTATTTTTGAATTCGTGTCTTTTAATAAATGTTCATAATTTTTATCTACTTCACTTATTTTTATTGGAAATTTATTTCCTTCATTTATTTTTTCTATTGTTAAATTTGGATTATTTTGATTAATGTTACTTTGATTATTATTTTGATTAATATTATTTTGAGTATTATTATTTTGAGTATTATTATTTTGATTAATATTATTTTGAGTATTATTGTTTTGAGTATTATTATTTTGATTATTATTATTTTGAGTATTATTATTTTGAGTATTATTATTTTGATTATTATTATTTTGAGTAGTAAAAGTAGTTCTATTTAAATTAATTATTCTTGTTTGAGTTCTAACATTATTATTATTTCTACTTTGTTCTTGTTGAAATAATATATTACCTGCATTTGGATTAGAACTTCTATTTATAATTTCTGCCACTGGAGGATTTTGTCTTTCAAAATTTCCAAGTAATGCATTTGTTAAATTCATTACTGCAGGATTATTTAATAAACCTGTTAAAACACTTGTAAATCCATTATTATTATTATTATTTTGATTTGAATTACTATTATTATTATTGGTATTTTGATTTTGTTGTGTTTGTTCTATTGTTTTAAACATTAAATGTATTATTTCATTATCTTTTGATATATGATCACTTAATTTTTCTTCATCTTTTAATTGCTTTCCTTTAAAAATTAATCTTTCTCTGTCTATTGATATATTATCAAATTTTTGACTTATTATATTTTTTAATTCTTTTATCTTTATTTCACTATCTACTTTTAATTCTATCATTTTGTTATCTAATGTTTTTAATTTTATAATTCTTTCAGTTTTTTCTTTTTGATTATTTGTTCCTTCCATTTAAAATAAATATTTAAATAAAATAAAAAGTTATATTTTTTAAATGAATTTGAATCACAATGATATTAAAAAAAAAAAAGTATATAAAACTTATATAAAACTATCTTCCTTTTAAAATAAAAAAAATATTATTTATTTCACTTATCTTAAATTTATATATACCAGAATTTGAAGAAATTAAATAATTACTCTCTTATATAATAAAACAATTAGATAAATTTGATTTTATAAAAATGAAAAAAAAATTGAAAAAAAAAAAAATAAAAAATAATTTTCAATTACCACCTTTCTTACCTCCAATTCCAATATTAATACATTGAGTTAATCCTTCAATATCATTTTTATCAAAGTTTTCATTGACTTCAACAATTTCACTTTTAACATATCTAATTCCTTTTTTAATTTTAGGAATGTTAGTTTGTAAAATAGAACCTTCAACATTATTTTTAATAACTGAATTTCTTAATAAAGCTCCTTTAAAAGAATTTTCAGAAGAACTATTATTTTTATTATGATTTGTTTTTTTTTTATTTTTATTTACTTTAGAAGTAGAAATTATATTATCTGGATTTTCAAAATTATTATTTCTTATTTTGAATTTTTTTTTTACTTCTAATTCAGTTTTTGTTTTTGTTTTTGTAGTTGTTTCGTCTTCAGAATTGTTTTTATTATATTTTTTATTTCTGCTTTGATATTTTTCAATTTTTTGTTTTGAAGATTCTTCATTAAAAAATGGCATATTATAATTATATGTTTTTAAAGGATTTTCTTTTACATTTCTTAATTTTGATGATGTTGATTTATTTTTAGAATTATTTAATTCAAATGGAATTTTTTTAATTAATTTTTTTTCTTTATTAATAATTATTATTTCTGGTTCTTCTTTTTTATACACTGGAATCATTAATTCTTTCTTTTTATCTATTTTATATGAATTTTTCTCTGATAAATTCATTTCTTTAAAAGGAATATCACTTCGTGAAATAATATTATTTTTTATATTATATTTAAAATTCATTAAATCATTATTATTTATATTATCCTTTAACATATATCCACCAATAAATAATATATTTTCATTATCTAATTTTAAAGTACCAAAAAATTTTTGTGTGAAATTTTCATCACATTGTGGTTTTATTATTTCCCATTTTGGACTTTCTTTTAAATTTGTTTTTTCAAAAGTTATTTCATTATTTCCTTTTTTTAAATTATCAAAACAATATAATTCATCTTCTATTTGAATTAGTGCAGGTTCTATTCTATCAATATTTAAATTTGCATAATTCTTTATTTCTTTTTTTTCTATGTCATAATAAAAAGTTTGTTTTGAATTTCCACCAACAATAAAAATATATTTTTCAGATATACAAATCATACTGTGATTTTTCTTAGGTTCTATTAAATCACATATTTTTTCAATTTTTTCATTTTTTAAATCAATATCCCAAAAATCATTTAATACCAAACTATTTTTATTTTCTCCTCCTGAAATATATAAATGATTATTTCCATTACAATAAGCTGAATCAATAGTATAATTTTCAATTTTATTTTTTAAAATTTCATTATTATCAAAATTAATTAATTTAATTTGATTATTATTTCTATTATAAACTTGAACTTGAAAAGGATTAGATAAAGGTTTCCCAATTAATTCAAATTTATTAGCATTTCCATAATCAAGATTATCTTTTTTTAAATTAATATTTAATATTATTTTAGTATCATTATTAGATATTAAGGTTTCAATAGGATCTTCTAAATTAACAATGTTATTATTATGTTTTAATTGGATAAAAAATTCTTCTGGCTTATTATTTTCTATTCTAAATTCATCAACTATTTTTTGAATTTTTTCTTTTTTATCAAATTCTTTTTCCCAATTTTTTCCTTCTTCTAAAGGAATAATAACATTTATTTTTTCTGTCATTTTTTATTTATTTTATTTTTGAAAATATGTAAATAAATAAAAATTTAATATATAATATTCTAATAAATAAAAAGAAGTTATTTAAATTATTAATTATTATTGTAAAAATGATTCTATTAAAGATTTTAATATATCAAATCTATAGTAATTTGATATTTCTTTTAATAGGTATAAAGCTTCTTGAATAGAATTAAAATTTGAATCTGAAGTAAAAAATTCTTCTTCAAATGTTTTTTTATAATTTCCTCCACAATGACAATAAGAAAATAAAGGTTCATTTTTTTGATTTTTACATTTTTCACATTCAATATCTTGATTAAAATAATAATCAATCATATTTTGAACTTTTTTAATAATTAAATACTCAATCATTTTTTTATCAAAAGGATAATTACATTTTTCACAATTCCAATTAAAACTAAGAATATTATTATCTCTACACAAATCTAAATCAAAATTATTTGAACAAACTTCACAAATAATATTATGAACAATAAAAGTTTTACAAGGTTCTTTAAAATAAGTTTCTTTAGAATATTCTTCAGCTTGAATTAATTTTAAACAATTACTTTTTAAAACAATAACATTACTTAAAATATTTTTATCCAAAGACAAAACTTCACAAACATAATTAATATATTCAATAGCTAAATTAGGTTTTTCAATATAATTATTAGAACCTAATTTAATAGGATATTCCCAAATTGAAATAGATTTAGATTTTTTTTTTAAATTTAAATTTTTATTAATAACTTGTTTATAATTTCTAGTATCAACTAATTTATCTTTTTCATCAATTTCATCATTAAATCCTTGATCAATCATATCTTCATCACTTGAATAATAATCACTTCTAAAATCATCTCTTGTAAAAATTGGAACTTGATTATTATTATTATTATCATTATCTATATCTTCATTAATTTCATTTTCGAATAAATCTTCATCTTCATAATCTTTCCTTTTTAACATTATATTTGGTAGTATATTAAACATTTTTGAAGATATATAATCTCTTATTAAAAATGATTTAAATTCATTTATTGTTTCTATTACTTTATCAGGTTCTTTACTTGTCATTTTATATAATTTTATTATTTCTAAAATTTTATTTGCTTCTTCAACAGAAAGATAAATATTTCCATAAAAAGATTTTAAATTTGATAACATTTCAGCATCACATAAATAGAAAAATTTATATAATTTAATTAAATAATCAGATATTATTGAAAGGAAATCTTTCTCTAAAATTTTAGGTAAATATTCACTTAAAGTCCATTTAGTTTCTAATTTTGGGATTTGAGATAAATTATTTTCATCTTCTTCAAATGAAGGAATTCCAGCATAATTATACATATCTCTAAATAAAAGCATTTTCCAAGATTTATTTTTTTCTAAACAAATTTGAGTAAAAATTGGAGTTCTTCTAATTGAATTTATTAATAAATCAATACTTTTATCAAAATCTTCATAATTTGATTTATCATTATAAATTAATATTTTCTTATTATCAGCATAAACAATTTTAAAACCAAAATTAATAATTTTCTGAATTAATAAATTAAAATATTTTTCCATTAATAAATTGATCATTCTATAAATAACAGGATCATAAAATTTAGAATTAAAAGAAGAAATCCATCTATAAAAATGAATTAATAAATAATCAGCAGTTTGTGCATATTCTAAAGAAATTTCTCCAATATCATTCAACCATTTTTCAACCATTTTTTTCAGAACAATAAAAGCATTTGCTCCTAAAACAAATTCATCTCTTTCCATTTTATATCTATCAATTTTTTTTAAATTCTCTTCATGAGTATGAGAAACACCAATATTTTTTTTTTTCTCTCTTTCAACATATTGTAATTCATATCTTCCTCCAATATCTCTTAAATTATCACTTTCAATAATAGAATTAGCACAAAATAATCCAATATCTATTTCTTGAACATAACCTAAATATAAACCTTTATTAATAATTTTACTAAATTCTTTATCAATTTGACCATAAAAATCATGATTAATATCTCCTCCTCCTAAATCAGGAAAACCAGAATGTGAATACCATAATATTTGTTTAGACATAGTTAACATTCTTCCAAATATTACATCTATACAATATATTGCCATGTCATTTTCTATATTTGATATTGGAATATTACAATAATATCCTATTTTCTCTCTTGAATTATATATTGGATATAAATCTATATAATGTTCTGTTAATTTTTTTATTGTAAATTTTATCCAATCTAATGCTGGGTAATTATTATCTTCTTTATTATATGGATATATTATTATCGGAAATTCTGATATTAATGTTAAACCTAAATCAAATAATTTTTCCTGGGAATAAAATGTTTGTTGGATTAATATATTTGGTATGTTTTTATTATTTAAATTCTGGTTTTTCGTATTGTAACGTATTTCTGATAAAAGTAAATTTATTTCTTTTAATGTTAATTTTAAATCTTGTCTTACATAAGATTCAACAGTAAAATCAAATTGAGGAAAATCAATTTCTGAATTTTCTTCTTGAATATCTTTATACATGTTATCTATTAATTTAGATATATTTGGTACTTCAATTTTAATTGATACTGGATTTACTATATAAAATTTAGCTATTTTTTCTTGAAATTTTAATAAAACAAAAATATGTCTTAATCCACAATTTGAATGATATAAATATATTTTATTTAAATAAATATTATTTTTAGTTTCAATTTCTAAATTGTCATTTTTTCTTAAAGGAATTTCTGGATTTTTTACTTCGAAATCATCCATATTAAATTCAAATTGTTCAATAGGTAAATTTATTTTTCTTTTATTATTAAATTTAATTATACTTCCTAAATTTTTAATCACTTCATAAACTAAAGGAATTTTAGTTTGATAAACACCTTCAATTGAAGGAGTTACTAAATAATCATTAAAATTATTAAATGTTGTTATAAAATCTTTTTCTTCAAAATCAAATTCATATAAATTTAAAATTGGTTTATTTCTTGGTAAAATTAATTTAACTGGTTTAAAAACATCTGAAACATTTTGTTTCATTGAATTTATATAAATTTTCCTTTTTATTTTTAAATTTATTTTAGTCATTATATTACCAAAAACAACCCATAAATTTAATAAACCTAAATTTTTTGGATTTTCCTTTACTTGAATAATATATATTAATTCTTTTCTAAAAGCATTTTCAATATTAATATTTAATTGTGTCATTCTTAAATTTGATATATTTGGTTTTTTATTATTTTTATTTTTTAATTTTTTCCATTTTTTTTTCTGTTGTTTTAACCAACCATTAAAATCATCATTAACATTAATAATATCTTCATTTTTTTCTTCTTCAACTTCTAAAAACATATTATTATTATTTTCATATTGAATCACATTTTTAGACATATATTTCTCAATATTATTAGCATTATTTTTTTTCTTTTTTGCACTATCTTCTTTCTTTCCTTTTTTCTTATTATTTTCATTATCTAAATCTAAATTTAATTTTTCTAAATCTTTTTCAACTAAAATCATTTTATCAACATAATCTAAATGAGTGAAAAAATTATTTAAACTTTTTTGTTCATTTTTCTTTCTACTCATTAATCTATTAACCCATTCAGGATATTTAATATTAGGAAAAGGATTATCCACTTTTTGCATAGCAGCAGGAATGATAATAATTTTAAGAATATTTCCAGCTAATCTTTCTTTATAATACTCCCAATCAATAACATCTCTCATATCAATATCATCAATAGAATAATCTTTCAACCATTTTCTCAATAATTTTTTTTTAACATTTAAAGGACTTTGAAAAACTACAGTTGGAATTGCTCTTTCAGCAATAGGAGCTTCCAGTGGCTTTTTACTAATAATAAATTTACTACATAATCCTTTTTCTCTTAATAATTCACTTCCTAATATTTCAGATAGTCTCTTAGCACAAGTTATTGATGTTGATTTTTGAGAACCATATTCATCTATTGATTTACTCATCATTCTACTTTCTTCTATATAATCTAATAATTCTTCATCATTTATTCCTTCTCCATTTAATTCTAATATACTATACCATCTTCTTGCTATTTCTGCACATTCTAAATAACACTCTCTTAAATTGTTTCCTTTCAAAAATTGACCAAAAACTTCTTCTTGAAATATTTTTATTATTTTCAATTCTCCTCTTCTTTTCAATTCAAATCCTTTTAATTCTTGAATTTTATCATCAAAATCTATCACAATATATCTTTTCTTTAACATTTTCCCTTCTTCTTTTGCTGCTGGTAAAACCATACATTTATAAGGACCATCAATTTCAAAAAAAACACTCATTTCTCTTCTGATAATCCAATTATCATTAACATCTTTTTCATTATAAACAGGGTTAGAATATTTATCATAAGTTCTTTTATTAAGCATAGATTGTGGAAAAGCAAAATTTATTTTTTTCCCATTTTTTAATCTAAACTTATAAAATTCAGGAAAACCTTTAGGCAAACAACACCAAATACCATCAGTATCTAATTCTAATGGTTTTCCAATTTTTTCAATAAATTCTCTTGCTTCTGTAATTAAATGAGATCCTAAATATGTTACCATTGCTGCCATTTCCATTGAAAACCAACGAGATCCTTTTCTCATTACGTATCCATAAAACGAATTCAATATTATTTTATGTGCTAATTGAAGTGAATCATATAAATCTATCATATTTTTTGTATGTAATATTTCCTCCTGATCATTCTTATTATGAGCTTCTTCATTTTTTATTTTCCATTCTTTCACTTTGTATTTAAATTCATATCTTCTATCACGAAAATCACGTACTGTATCTACATAAAAGGAATTTTCTCTCATACAAACTACTCCTTCTTTTTCTTTTAATTTTTTTATATGTATTTGCTTATATACTTTACTACAATATGTTTTTACTCTTTTTATTATATTTTTCTTATATTCATCCTCATTTATATCTCCAATTTCCATTTCTTCATTATTCATTAATTCGAAATCAAATTGATATTTTAAATTTTCATATTCACTTCTGGTTAAAGGAAATAATTCTCCTCTCCAAGCCCATTTCATATGTCTTTTACATTCATCAATATTATTATATAAACACTTTGAACAAATTTCTTCTGTTGCAATTGCAACTGGTTGCAATTTATTTGTTAATATTATATTAGGATACATTGCACCAACATCTAAATGATATATTAATGGATTAAGTGATACATTTAAATTTTTATTTGATATTTCATATAATGCATTTAATTTATCTTTTATATCATTTACTACTTCATCATAATTTTCTATATCATCTTTACTATATTTTCCTTTATTTTCTATTTCCAAAGAAAATTTTATATAATCTTCAGTTGAATTAATTAACTCTTCATAAGCTTTACAATCAAATTTAAATTCTGTTGGAATATCAACTCTATATATTCCAACATTTAAACATTCAACATGACCTCCAGAATAAGTTTCATTATCTATTAAATGTCCTTCGAAAAATTTTTCAAATTCACTAACTTGTTTTTGAGGAAAAATAATATTTCTTCTATAAGCTTGAGCCATAAGTAAATTTTCACAAAGAGTACCAGAACCTTTTCTTAATACATCATCCGGAGCAAGTGGAATGATAGTACATAAAGCAAAAATAAAATCATGAATCATTAATTTATATAAATAATAAGTAGCTAAAGCATCAGAAACTGAATAAGCACAAAATTGTTTTGGTGTTTCTCTTGCATTTTGAACCATTTTTTCGGGATCAACTTCAATAGGATTATAACCTAATTTTGCTTTTGTTACTGCTTTTAAACCATGAGAACCTTGAGGTAAAAATGCATCTCTTTTAACCCAATATAAACAATCTATATGAATTGAATATCTTCCCATATATTCTCCTTCTCCTGGTTTATTTGATAAAGTTATATTTTGAAGTCCTAAATCTTTCTCTAATGACATTCCATATACTTTTAATCTTGCTCCTATAAATGGTATGTCAAAGTAATCTCCATTAAATGTAACAAATATATTTGGACGGGTTTCTTTACAATGAAGGACAAATCTTTTTAAAAGTGATTCTTCATCTTTTTCATTAAATATATGAAAATTTCCTTCGAATTCTGGTTTAGGTGAATATTGAAAATCTTCAATTTCTTCACTAATAATACTTCTATTAGTGATTAAATAACCATCACCATCAATCATATATGAAATAAGCATAATTGAATCTATTCTAGCATCAGGAAATTTTAAAGGTAATTTTGTAGTTTCAATATCGAAAGCTAATACAGTTAAAGGATTTTTAGATAATTTATCTTGAAGATGCTCTATTATACATCCTGTATCTCTATTATATTTTATTTTATACCATAAACCACATCTTATCTCTTTATCTATACATACTCTACTATGATATAACACATCATCTTCTCTTATATCTTCTATTTTATCTTGAAGATCTTCTGTATCTTTAAAATCTAATATATTTAAAACCTTTTTTTTTGCTTTTTTCTTTTGAATTATTGGTCTTAATGAATTACGAACTGAAACTAAATTTTGAACATTTTTAAAATTTACTTTTATTAATTTTTTCCTTATTCCTGATAAATGATTTGGTAAATCTAAATCTACTTTTTCTACTATTTCACTTGAAGATATTTTTCCTTCATATTGTTTTGAAAGAAATTGATGATAATCTTCTAAATAACCATCTTGAACAATAATATAAAAATAAGGTTCATATTTATATATACATTTTTTTAAAACATTACCATTTTTATCAGGAGTTTCTAAATAAAAATACATTAATAAACATGCTATTTGTTTGTTTAATGTTATATTTTGATTTGGAATTAATGTTGTTTGACCTAATTCTTCTGGAACTGAAAATGATTTTAAATTTCCTAAATATCCTATAAATTCTTCATCTTCTTCTATAAAATTAATTCCTATTCTATTTTTATTAGTTTTTTTATTTTACTCAGATTCAAATATTTCTGGATCAAAAAATTCTCTTTCTAATTTCTTACCGCCTTTTTTATCATTGTTTTTCATTAAATTTAAAAAAAAAATAATTTGTGTTTTCTATTTTTTTTTTTTATTTTTAAATGGATGAAATAACTGTATATCAGTTTATTATACAATTATTTTTTTTGAATTTTTTATTTTATTGATAATAAACAAAAATTCAATTATATGACTTTTAATAATGGACATTAAGTTGTTAAATAAAATGTTTATGAAGTTAATATTATTTTTTCTTAATGACATTGAAATATTTGTTTTTGTTTATTTTTTTAAATTATTTATTTAATTCATAAATAAATAACTGAGGCTCCTTTTCCTAAAATAATTTGAATAAAAATACTTTTTTAAAATATATAAGTTAAATTAAATAATGAATAATGAATTTATATAAAAATAAAACATATTTGAATAAAATATATTTTCTATTTATATTCAATATACAAATATATTTAATTCTTTATAACATTAAAAATGGATAATAACAGCAAAATAATTTTACCAAAATCGAATAAATTAATTTCATTTCCAAAATCAATAGATAAGCCATTATTTATAAAAACAAATGTATTAAAATTGAAAAAGAAATCAAATAAATTATCATATGAAGAAATATTAAACATTAATAAAGAAAATATAAATAATTACTCAAATTATTTAAGTGAAATAGTATATTCGGAAGAATTATATTATAACTCAAAGCATATTTCATATGATGAATTAATAGATTATATAAATTTAAATGAACCATATGGAAAAGATAAATATAAAAACTTTAAATATTCTAATTATAAATATGATAATAATATTTATTTTTCTTCAAATTTTGAAAGTGGGAATTTAAGAATGGCAATAAAACATTCAAATAATGAATATGATTTAATAATAAGACCAGAAACAAATTCAACTCAAAATTTTCAATGGTTTTTTTTTTTAGTTGAATTAACAAAACCAATTAAATCAAAACAGTATATCATTAAATTTAATATAATTAATTTATGTAAAAAAAATTTATTATTTAATGAAAAAATAAGAATATTATCGTATTATAATAATTATTGGTCAAGAGATACATTTAATATAAATTTATATGAAAATTCACTTCCTAATTATAATGTAGAATATGATTATAATGAAAATGATTATTATAATGAAAAATCATTTTATACATTAACATTTTCTTTTGATTTTTCAAAAATAGAAACAAATAATAAATATGTTTTTTTTTCATATTGTTATCCATATACATATTCAAAATTAACAAATTTTATTTTTTCATTAAATACAAAAAAATATATTCATTATGAAGAAATAGGGAAAACAATATTAGGAAATTCAATTTATATGATAATAATAACAAATTTTAAAGATTCTTTAGAAATAATGTCAAAAAAAAAATGTATTTTATTAACAGGAAGAGTTCATCCAGGAGAATCAAATTCATCATATGTAATTCAAGGATTAATAGAAAATTTATTAAGTAATGATGTATTAATAGATAAATTAAGAAAAAATTTTATTTTTAAAATTATACCAATGTTAAATCCAGATGGGGTAATTTTAGGAAATTATAGATGTAATTTAAATGGTTATGATTTAAATAGAATGTGGATTGATTATAATGTTGAAATTTCTCCTTCAAATTTTTATGTTCATGAAATTATTAAAAAAACTATAGAAGATAGAGATATTTATTTATATTGTGATTTTCATGGTCATTCAGCTAAACAAAATTTCTTTTTATATTGTTGTAATAATAATAATAATGATGAAGAATTAAATTTTATTAATTTATTTAATAGAGAAAGTATTTATTTTGATAAAAAAAATTGCTATAATAAAATTTCCCCTTTTAAAATTACTACTGCAAGAGCTGTTATGAAAAATTATTATGGAATTAATTTAAGTTTTTGTTTAGAAAGTTCTTTAACTTCTTATAAATTACCTAATGGATCTATTTATCCTTTTAATATTGAAAGTTATAAAAAAATTGGAAAAGATTTTGTCATTGCTATTTATAAATTAACTAATTCTAAATTATTTAATTCTGATAATAAAGTTATTTATTCTGATAAAAAAGATAATTATTTAAAAATAAGTAAAAAAAAATCTAAAACTGTTTTTTTACCTCCTATTATGCATCATAAAGCAAATTATTCTGTTTCGTTATTAAATACAAATAACTATTAAATTTATATAAATATCTTAATTAATAATTCTAAAATAGTATAAATAAAACAGGTAAAATTGGAAGATTTAATAAACTAATTATAATAATTATTTTATTCATAAATTTCTCAATAAATTTTTTTCACAATTAATGAATATAAAAAGGGAAATCTTAGATTAATCGAAAAACCCAATAATTATTTTTTTAAAAACAATATAGTCAAAAGAAAATTTTTCCATAATTTTCAGAAGGAATAAAAAAGATTTGATTTTTTTATATTTATATTTAATATTTTTTTTTGATTAAATAAAAAGTATATTAATTTGAGATATATGGAATTATACATTAACAAAATCTTTGATAGATATAATTTGCTTACTTTCTAAAACAAGAGTATTAAAAACATTATATAAATCATTTTCATTACAATCGTTTCCGATTTTTTTCAAAACAAAAGAATATTACTAAAATCAATTAATTCATTATTATCATTATTTCCAAAATCACATAACAATTGAAAGAATATTGTTATGATGAAAACAAAATTTTTGTAAATGTGGTATTTCATTTAAAGAATGTTTAATATGATTTTTAAAAACTTGAATAAAATGAATTTGATTATCACATATATTACATAAACTTTTTAATTCTTTACAATAACATATTGCTTCATTTTCATAACAAACATTACATTTATTATTATTTAAATAACTTTGAGATAGCAATTTTTATTTATTATTTATATTTTTATTTATTTGAGAATTTTCAAAATTTTCAGAACTAAATTATTATTTGATTCTCACATTTCTTGGGTTGGATTTTCTTCTAATTCTTTTTATAAAGATTTTATTAATTTTTTTTCTTCTTCTTTTTTTGTTTTTTTGATGATAATGATTTTACACCTTTTTTTGGTATTATTTATTTTTTTAGAACCTGATGATTTTATACTCTTTTCTGATAAATCCTTTTTTGATGATGATTTTGATTTGGTTTTGGCATTTATTTTTATTTTATTTATATTATTTATTCTTTTTTTTTATTTAGTTTTATTTATACTTTTTTCTTATATTCTTATGTTTAATAATAAATACAAATATTTCATTTAATTATTTATATATATTTTTTTCGTAAAAAATTAAAAAATGATATAATTATTTTATATAAAAAAAATTTTTAGTAATGGATTATTTATATGATTGTATTAATGAATTAAATAAACCATTAAATATAAGAAATTCAAATATAATAATAAAATATATTAAATCTCTTTCACCATTTATGTCATTAATGAATCATGAAATAAAAAAGAATCCATCTCATTTAGAAAACACAGTGAAAATATTTCATTATATAAAAAAAGAAAAAAATGAAATAATAGTAAAAGAAGGAGAAAAAGGAGATGAATTTTTTTTAATATTAAAAGGAAAAGTAGCAATATTAGTTTTAGAGCCAAAATATTATAATATGACAGAAGAAGAGTATATTCTTCATTTATTAAAATTAAAACAAAATAATGAAAATGAATGTATAAAACAAACAATTATACAAAATCAATTAATTTATCCTATTGAAGAGAACTTTGATATTTTATTAGAAGAATTAATAGGAAGAAAAACAAAACAAGGAAATTATTTATACAATGAAAAAATAATATTAAAAGCAAATGATGTTTATTTAAAAATAAAAGATAATAAAAACAAAAAGAATATAATGTCACCTGAAGAATATATAAATATTAATGAAGTAGATAATTCAATAATAGAGAATAATAATAATTTATTTGATGATAAAGGAAATAAAAAAAATAAAGTTTTAATTATGTCTTATCAATTAATAAATTATTTTGAAACTGGACAAACTTTTGGGGAAGTTGCTTTACAAAATTTAAATCATAAAAGAATTGCAACTGTTATTTCTGTTGAAGATTCACATATTGTTTTTATTAATAGAAATGAATATAATTCATTTATTAAAAATTCTATTGAAAGAAATATTAAAAAATTTTATTCTATTATTGATTCTTTTAATTTATTTAATGATGTTTCAAGATATATTTTTGATAAAAATTATTTTAATTTTTTCATCTATAAAAAAATCAATAAAGGAAATTTCCTTATTAATCAAAATGAAAAATGTAAAGACATTTATTTTATTTTTAACGGAGAATTTGAAGTTTATACAATAAGAAATATATTTGAAGTTAATAATTTATTAATATCATATAAAAAAAAATTAGTTAATTTAAATCCTGAAAGTAGAAAAGAATATAATTATGATGATGAAGAAAAAGAAAATGATGATTTAATAATAAATAAAAAATTTAAAACCGAAGAAAGTAATAAAATTTTATTTCAAAAAAGAAAAATTAATTTAGGAATTCTAGCAAAAAGAGAAATTGTGGGTTTTTCTGATTGTTGTTTTATTTTTGACAAAAATGAAAAAAAAAGAAAAAGCTATTTATATTGTAAATGCATTTCACTTTATGGAGAAGCTTATAATATTAGTCAAGAATTTTTTGATAAAATGATAAAATATGAAATTAAAGTTTTGAAATTAAAAGAAAAATATGAAATTAAAAAATTAAAATTATATATTGAAATTCTTCAAAAACATAAAAAAAGAATTTATGATAAAATTCAATTTAAAAATAATGAAATTTCAAAACAATTTTACTTAAAAGACTTAAAAGATAAAAATTTACATGAAAAAAATAGATTATATACTTTTGAAAATAATGCAAAAATTTTAAAGGAAAATTTAAAAATAAATTCAAATGAATATAAAACAATAACTACAAAAAATTATTTTAACAATTTAAATAAATATTCAATTAAAAAAACAAGAAATAGAAATAATTCAGATAAATTACCAAAAATAATAGATGGATATAGTAAAGAAATAATTGATAAAAATCCAAATTATATTCATAAATATAAAAAAAATAATACTATTGATGATACTTATAGAATTACTTTAACTAATAGAAATTTATATGATAATATTTTTCATAATTATGTTACTCTTTCAGATAAAAATTTTAATTCTGTTTCTGATTTTAATAATTTAAAACAATCTAATAATCATTATAGATCTTTATCTCAATCAATATCTGATAAATTAAAAAATAAAAAAAATATCAAATTAAAAAAATATTCATTTAAAAAAAACAAAGAAGCAAATATTTATGATATGCTAATTTTCGATAAATTTAATTCATGTTTTAATCAAGCATTAAGAACATTTTCAATTGATAAATCAAAAACTATAAATAAATAACACATAATATTATATTTTTTTTCAAATAAATCAATATTAAACATATTAAACAATATTTAAAGATAAATTTTTTAAAAATCAAAGTTAATTAGAAATTATTGACAAAAGTTTTTTGACTCTTATTTGAGAAATATTAAAACACTATTCCTTTTAATAATGAAAAAATTTCAATAAAAATACCAAACAGAATAAATAACAATAAATAAATAAAATACTAAAGAAGATAATTATACTGATGTTAAACAAAAAAATATAATCATTTAAAATGAAGGAAAATTATCAATAAATAAAATATATATTAACTTATTGAATAATTAAAAAAATAGTAATATTTTATTTATACATTAATATTATCTTTTATAACAAACACAAAAAATTAAGTGTTTTATATATAATATATAAATTACTTTTTATTCACTTTTTGAACGTTCTTTAATTTCATCCTTTAAACATTCTATTTCTATAATATCACTTATACTCATTTTTGGAATTTTAATAAAATCTTTTTCTTCTTTTGGAAAATTTTCATATTGATATTTAAATTGATATTTTCTACTATAATTTTTCATAGTAGAAATAAAAATATTATCATGAAAAAAAATATTATTTTGTTTAAAAATTTCTTTTTTATTTCTTTCAAAATGTTTTTTCATAATATTTTCAACAGGACTAAATTCTTTAATTAACATAGAATAAACTTCTTTAGAAATTTTTTCATTTTTAATTTTTTCTTTTAATTCCTTTTTCTTTTCTAATTCTTTCATATGATTAATATTTTTTAACATAATATTTTCGATATTCTTTTTTTTTTCATCATTTAAATTATGTAAAATAATAACAGAACTTCTTCTAAATCTAGGAAATTTAATTATTGAAGATAATTTAGGAGAAATTAAAGAAAACCTATTAAAAGGAACTTTAATAGAATTTTTATTTTTACTTGAATTTCTTTTATTATCTTTTAATAAAGAATTATTTTTATCATCAAAATTAAAATTTATAATATCATTATTTTCTTCTTTTAAATGACCAATATAAAATCTTTTTTTCTTTTTTTTTTCAAAATTTTTAAAATGCCCTCTTTCAGTATTTTGACCAGAAGATAATTCATAATCTTTTGGAATTTTTATTTTATAATGTCTTATATCTGTACTTCTCTTTTTCAATAAATTATTATGTTTTTTTATTATATTTAATATTGGAACATGATAATTATTATATTTCTTATATCCTAATTCTTTTTCTATTTTTAAATATTCTTTTTTATCTTTTTTTCTCTCTGTCTTTGAATAATATGAAGGAATATTTGTTAATAAAAAACGATCTAAAGTTTTTATGTCTTTTGATGATATATTAAAATTTCTTTTTTTTGAATTTTTTCTTTTTTCTTTTTTTGGATATAATGAATTTTCAGAAAGGGATTTTATATGAGAAAAAGAAGTTTTTGTATAATAATTAGTTATATCTGTTGTTCCTGTTTTTGAAGATAATAAATCTTTAATAATTAAATTTCGACTTTTCATTATATTTTGTTTAATTTTTTTTTATTTATTTTGGGAATTATTATTTATTTATGTAATATTTTTTTTATAGTAAATATGAATAAGAATATTATGATACTTAATTTAGAAAAATTTAATTTTGATGAAAATAAATTTAAAATTCCTTTTTTATTTGAAACTTGGAATTGGGAAGGTGATGAAAGTATTTTACCTTTTAAATGGATTGATTTAATTAAATATTCAGAATTACTAGAAAAAAAAAATGAAAATTTTGATTTTGATAAAATTAATATTTATTTAAAAGATAATTATTATGGTTTAAATAGTTTTGATAAATTAAGTTTCTTTTTTATTACTAATAGATCTGATGTTACTGGATGTGCTTATTTAAATAAAAATGATGGCTTAATTGATTATTTTTTAGTTAATAAAAAATTTTTTGGTAATGGAGTTGAATATGGTTTATTTAAATTATTATATAATAGAGCTATTGAACTTAAATTGAATTCAATTTCTATTAATTTAGATTTAACAAATTTTAAAGAAGATTTTTTTTATGATATTGGTTTTATAAAACCTTAATATATTATAATTAATAATTTAAATTGAAAAATATTTATTTTTATAATGAAAATTTGGATTAATTTGAAAAAATATATGTTATAATAAAGAAACCTATAATGAATGTTATTGAAAAAAAAAAGTAAATTTATGAAATTATTACAAAATAATTAAAAATAAAAAAAATAAAAAAAATTATTATTCAAATAAAAAAAAATGAACAAAAAAAAATAAAAATTAAAAATAATAAATAAAATGAGAAGATCACATTTAACAAAACCATTAATAACATTATATGGAAGAATAATATCAGAAAAAAACAATCAAGACATAATATACAAAACAAAAAATTTAGCATTAAACAATGAAGAATATTCAAAATATGTAGATACATATGAAAACTCAACACAACTTTCTTCATTTAAAGAACCAAATACTTCATCTTATCCTTTATTTAGAAATTTAGAATATATTTCTTTACAAAGATTAGATAATCAAACTTATGAACATTCTTTTAAAGGAAAATTACAAAAAAAAATCAATAAAAATAAATTTAAAAAATTATTTTTAGGAGCTGAAATAAATAAAATTAAAACTAAAACTAAAACTCAAACTGATTTTAATTGTGAATTAGAAACTCAAGGAAATACAATTTTAAATACAATAGAAAAAATAAAAAAAAATGAAGAAGAAAAAATTGATCATCAGAATTTATTTTTATTATGTGAATTACTTTTTAAAGAAGAATATTATAAAGATTGTATATACAACGAAAAAAAAATATTTAATCATATAGAAGAATATGAAACATATTTAAAAAATAAATTAGTTTTTATGAAAGGAGCATCAGAAAATAGATTAAATACAACATCAAATTTATCTCATTCATTTTTAAATAAAAGATATGGTAAAATAGATTTAATATTAAATTCAATAAATATAGAAATTATAAAAGAAAATGAAGAAAATAAAAAATTAAAAATTGGAATTCCCTTTGATTATACCCCTTCTTTTTATTTATGTACATATGATGAATTAAAACAAATATTATTAGGTTTAATAATAATAGATAAAGAAAAAAAAAATTATAAATTTCAATTAAATTTCTTTGAAAATTATTGGATAAATATATTTGATAATTATGGTGAAATTATTCATTATAAAAATTTATTTAAATCTTTTAGAGATATTGATATTATTGGTAAAATTCAAATTCCTGCTTCTAATGATTCTTATCAATATTTTATGAAACAACATGAAGATGAATATTATAGTGAAGAAAATTTATCAATTGAAAATGTTTATGATTGGAAATTTAGAGATGTTTATAATAAAAAATTTAATACTTCTATTTTTAATTCTAATATCTCTCATTTTGAAATTGAAATTTTCTATAATAATGATAAATATATTGCATCTATTATAATGCCTTCTATTGAATTAAAATTATATAAGTTTGGAAAAAATTTAGTTGAGTTTTTAGATAAAGAATTGTTTGTTTTTTGTTTACAAGAAAAATTCATTAATTGGGATTTTATAGTTACTAGATATTTATTTTCTTTGAAAAGATTTAGAATTTGTATTTCAAAGTTACTTTCAAAAACTCAAGCTAATTACTCTTATTTTAAAAATTTAATTTATATTTATAAAAATAATATTAAATTTTTTACTTTGAGGAGTGAGCCTTTAAAAATTTATAAATTTTCAGAAAATGATTTTTCATATTCTTTTATTCTCACTGATTCAAAAAGTGAAAAAAATAATTTATTTAAAATTCTTCCTTATTCAATAAATGTATATTATTATCCAATAAATCAAGAAAAAATATTTTCATTTTATTTTACTTTAAAACAAATGAAAATATTATATTATGTATCAAAAAGAGAAAGATTAGAATCATTTATTTTAAAATTAATTCACTTAAACCCCAAATCAAAAAAATTAGAATTAGATTATAGTTACTTTAATATCTTTAATAATTTCACAAATGAAAGAATAAAAGAATATTTAGAAATGTTTGAAAAAAGAGTAAAAATAAATAGTTCATATAATTTAACAGATAATAAGCCTTCAAAAATAACAAAAGAGACATTTCAAGTAATAATAATAAAACCACATTTTGAATCAATAAGAATAAAAGATATAGAATCATTGTCGAATTTAAAAGATAATAACATGATATATTCATGTACAAGTAATGAATTAAGTGATAAAATGTTAAATCAATTAGTTAATAATGAAATAGAAAATTGGCCAAAAATAATTCAAGATTTTAATATTAATTTAGAAGATATGTATAATAGTAATAATTCTATCTTAAATAGAGATAAAACTATTACTTATAATTTTACTAAATTTTCCTTGAATTCTAATCTAAGAAGAAATACTATATTTGATAAAAATGGTGTTTCTAAAAGACATCAAAGTGAAAAAAAATTAACTGCTGTTGCTGGAGGAAAAAAAGCTTTTAGTAAAAGTAAAACTATATTAAATCTTAAAAAATAATGGTATTTTTTTCGCTGATTTTTTTTAAATTAAAAGTATTTTAATCTTGTATTTTTTTTATATAATATTCATTTATTTCTTTTTTTTTGAATTATTAATTTATTATTTTATTATATTATTATAATTTTTATTAAATTAACGATTTAATTTTGATTTGAATTTAAAATGTGATGTTTTTAATTTTTGTTATTTCTGTTAATTATTTTTTAGATAAAATAAGAATGAGAGAAAAATAGAGAAAGAAAAGAATGCAAATATTAAAAAGAAGATGAAGAAAGATGAGAGCAAAGAATAAATAAAATAACATTTATAAAAGGAAATAAACCGAACAAAATTAAAATTAATTTTAAGATAAATTTTGATTTAATTGTCCTTTTACTTTTAAAATATTTTTAATAAAATATAAGAAAAATAAAAAAAATAACTCTAAATTCTTTCATAGTTTTATTTAAATATTTGATAAATTACAAATATACAATGAAGAATTTTGAAGAAGATAAAATTTTATTTTTTTAAGAAGATTGATTTAGATATTTTTTCTTTTATTACAAAATATTTATTTTTATTTTTGATTTTTCAAATATTTTTTTATATTTAATGGTTTATGTTCAAAATTATGAAAAATGGCAAATCATTTTTTATAATATAAATTATGGAAAAAAATTGGACATTATAAATAATCAAAATAAAAATGAATGTTATTCAATAAAATTAGAAGATAAGAATAGTAATGAAATTAATGAACTTATTAAGTCTTTTTTGTAATTTGATTTTTCAATTGATAATGAAAAAAATATATTTAAAATAAAATCTTATTCTTTCCCAATGAATAAACATAAAGAAAGTATAAGTCTTTTAAATTCAAAAATAAATAAATATTCTTTAGAAAGAGAAATTGATAAAAAATCAAAAATTAAAAAATTTAAAAATATAAATTCAATGGCTTTTTTTCCAATATTAAATATTATATTATTATCATATTTTAATCAAAATGAATTAAAAGCATATTTTTATTTATTTGAATTAGAGAATCAAAATTATAAATATAAAGATATTATAGATAAAGGAGAAAGTGAAAATACAAAAATTACTTATATTTGTGTTAAAGAAGATGATGATAAATATTTTTTAACAGCATCTGAATATTTTACAATAAAAGAATGGACAATTGAAAAAAATAATGAAAAATATGATATAAAAAATAAAAGAACAATAAATGTTACAGCGCATAATGAAGCAATAATTAAAATATTATATTGGAAAGATAAAATTATATCTTTATCAAAAAAAGAACCAATTAAATTTTGGAAAAATGAAAATGCAATTTTATTAAAAAAATATAATACAATTTATTCTATATTAAAATTAAATGATAATGAAATTGTTGCTTCTGGACTTGGAGGAACTTTTTTTTATGATTTAAATGAATGTAAACTCAAAAAAAAATTAGATGATGTTAAATGTCAAAATATTTGTTCTTTAATTAGAATTAATGAAAATGAAATTCTTACTTTCTATAAAAATACTATTTACATTGTTTCAATTAATAGTAAAGAAATTTCTTTAACACAAAAAATTGAAATCGAGAATTATGAAGGAATAATTAAAAAAGGTATATTTTTATTTCTTCTAAATTCCAAAAATCAAGAAATTTATGCTAAAGTCTATACAGTTATTAAAAACAGTAATCAAAAAAACACCATTAATCATTTTAATTTACCAAGTAATAAATCTATAGCTTCAGGTAATCTTACTTTTTTATGTGATTCTCGAACAAATTATTTTGCTTTATATACATTAAGTGGAGAGGTCACAATGATAAATATTGACTTTTAGAAAAAAATAAATATATATAATGTTAAATTAAAAAAGAAAAGAAAAAAGCATTTTAAAAATATCTTTTTTTCTTATTTAAATCTAGAAATTTGAGTGATTTTCTATTTTTATTAAATGCTGATTCACAATAATAATATTTCTTAAAAATAAATTTGAATAAACAATAAAAAATTAATGATATTAATATTTTTTAAAAAATGAAAAAACTAATATTATTAATTCCAAAAGAAAAAAACTCTTAAAGAAGTAGAGAAATTTTTACTCAAATAAGAATTTATTTTCATGCAAATAAAATGGTATATATAATAAAAAATAATTAGATAAATTAATTAGAAAAAAATATATTTCAAATGAATATTTCATTAAAACAATTAACAGAATTGAAAAAAAGAATTTAATAAAAATTCAATTAAATTTATTTGCTAAAAGAATTCCAAGAAAAATATGTATATCAATTTTTTTGTTTTCCTTCAATTGTAGATAATAAAAATTTATTTAAATGTCATGTAAAAATTGGGAAATTCAAAAAAATGAAGATTTAATTCAAAAAATAATTTCAATAATTTAAACATTCAAATTTTATAAATACATATATTAAATATGAAATATATTATAAATTATTATTTCTTCCTTAGTGAATTTAGTATATCTAATCAAAGTTATATAAATTATTTTTTATTAAATCATGAAAATTTTTTTTAAAAAAAATACAAACTTATTTTTTTACCAAAAGAATTTTTTTTTATTTAACTGATAATATAAGTATTTACTTTTTACTTTTTTTAATTAAATATAATTAAATAGAATTTTCTTGAAAGAGAAAAAATAACTTTAAAAATAATATGGATATTTTTTTCAATAAATATATAGGATTTTTATAGAGGAAGAATAAATAATGCTCAAACAATGATTAAGGTGATAAAAATAATGAAAATAATGATTGGGAAGATGATGAAGAAGATGATTTTGATAAAATTGAAAATGAATATATGAAAAAAAAGAAAATGAATTAAAAATATCAAAGATAAAGAAGTTGTTCGGAATAAATATAAAAAAGAAGAAATAAATGAAGAAAAGAAAAAAATTTAAGATAAAAATATTATAAAAAAAAATTGACATTTTTTATAATAAAATAATAAACATAAAAATAAAAATAATTATCAATATCAAAAGCAATTTTTTCTAAGATTATATCAAAATACATACAGGAGGAGTTAAATCAGGAAGAATAAGAAGACCTAGTAATAAAGAAAAAAAATTTATTTGAAAATTTCCAAAATGTAAACAATAATATTTGGAATAATAATTTAAATAACTATAACTTTTAAAGTAACATTCAACAAGACGAAGTTAATAAGTTAAAAAATGATTTTATTCTTCCTTCTATTTATAATACTTTTCAAAATAAATATAATAACACTTTCAACGAAAACAAAACTTTTACTACTTTTTCTAAAATCAATGGAATTAATATAAATGACACATAAACTTATAAATTATATGTTAAACTAAATAAATTAATTATTTATTTTTAAAATAATATGTAAAATATCTCCATTTCTTACACAGTAATCTTCTAATATTTTTTAGGGGTTAGAAACTTCAAAATCTTTTCCTTTACATACTATGCGATATCTCCAGGAATAACACCTAATTTCTCAGCGATTTTTGGTATAACTTCTGTTTTAATTTTGTCTGTACTTTTACAAATTATATCGCAGTCTTTTCTATGGAGTGCTCTAATTGTTAAATTTAAAAGCTTACTCATTTTATTATTACATAGTTATCTCTTTTTTATATATTTTATTTTGGAGAAACTTTATTTATCATAATTAATTGATATTAATATTGATTAACTATAATTGTAAACTTTAAAATATGCAAAATATGGGGAAAAGTTTTTATTCTAGTTTAATTATGAAATTGAATATTTAAAAAATATTAATGAATTTAAAAAAACTTCAATATGATATAATTTGTAAAAAATTTGATTGTACAAAATTAGTAGAATTGTTTGAAGAAAAAGTAAAAAATTATCTTTTCATATTTGATTGTTCCTAATTATATTCAAATTAAAGAGTTTGTTTTTGATTAAAATTTATGGAATCTATGAAAAATTTAGTTAATACTATTAAAAAATATAGGGAAAAAAAAGAAAATAAAATTTTTGAAGCTAATGTTTTAACTGAATTATTCAATTTCATTATGAATTATTAATTAAAAATGAAAATAGAATGAACAAATTATAAAATTTTCTTAACCCGATATTACAATATACTAAATAACTGAAAATTTAAATAATAATTTTTTAATATAAAAACAATTATTTTTACATAAATATATAAAAAAGAATTAATTTCACAAAAAAAAATTGTTTTTTGAATGGAAATGAATGATAAAGAAAATTCAGAAAATATAAAAAAAGAGCAAATTTTAAAGAGAACAACATTAATCCAAGAAAATGAAAAAAGTAAAAAAAAGTCAGATTCCTCATTAGAAACAACTAAAGAGGAAAAACCAATATTAAATATAAAAGAAAATTCTTCAAACGATTTAGGAAAAAATGCAACTTTAGCAAATTCAGATATATCATTAAATGATATGATAAAAATAGCATTAACAAAAGAAATAGATATAAATAGTTTAATGATAAAAAGTAATTTTTCAGATAATGAATTATTAAAAAAAGGTTTTTCCTTATATAATGCAGAAAAAATATTATTATTAGGAAAAGGATTTTTTGGTATAATTGAGAATTCAACAGTTGGAATAATGATATTAACACAATATAGATTTGTATTTAAATTTCTATATGAAAAAACTGAAAAAAAAATGAATTTTTCAAATGACTTTTTTAAAATTCCATATATTTTAATTACAAAAATAGAGAAAAAACCATATAGAGAACCAAATATAATATCAATAATAATTAGTGTAAGAGATGGAAGAAATATTCAAATATATATAATAGGAGAAAACCAGAATAAATTTTTAGAAGAATTACAAAATAAATCTTTTCCCTTAAAATTCGATTTATTTTCTTTTCCTAAGGATTTTAATGATGATTTAAAAAGAGAAAAAGAAGAATTTAATGGATGGAAAATATATGATATGTATAATGAATATAAGCGTCAAGGTATAAATTTCCAAGATGAAAAATTTCCATTACGTTTATCACACATAAATTCAAATTATAAATTAATACCAACATATCCAGATAGAATAGTAATACCAAGAATAATAAAAGATGAAGAATTAATAGAAGCAAGTAAATATAGAACAAATAATAGATTACCAACATTATCATATTTATATAAATTAAAAGACTCAAATAAATTTTCTGGTATTTGGAGATCTTCTCAATTTAAAGGAGGTTTAATGGGAGGAAATAAAAGTGATGATGATGTTAAATTAATTCATTCTATTGAAAATTTAGGAATTGGAGAATTAATTATTTATGATGCAAGACCTTATATTAATGCCTTAGCTAATCGAGTTAATGGAGGTGGATTTGAAAATGTTGAAAATTATAGTAATGTTATTTTAAAATTTTGTCAAATTGAAAATATTCATAAAGCTAGAGATTCTATGGATAATTTAAGAAATATTTCCAATAATAAAAATATTATGTTTGATAAAAATTTCTGGAGTAAAATTGAACAAACTTTATGGTTAGATTTCATTATGAATTTATTAAAATTTGCTCATGAAATTAGTGAAAAAGTTAAAAATGGAAATAATGTTTTAATTCATTGTTCTGATGGTTGGGATAGAACACCTCAATTAGTTACTTTATCTCAAATATTATTAGAACCATATTATAGAACTTTAATTGGATTTGCTGTTTTAATTGAAAAAGATTGGTTAAGTTTTGGACATCCTTTTGCAAAAAGAAGTGGAATTTCTGAAAATAAAGAAGAAAATGAAAATGAAAGATCTCCTATATTTATTCAATTTTTAGATTGTGTTCATCAATTATTAATGCAGTATCCAAATTCATTTCAATTTAATGATGAGTATTTAATTTATATTGCTTTACATTATAATTTAAATTTATTTGGAACTTTTATGTTTGATAATGAAAAAGAAAGAATTGATAAAGATGCAAGATATAACACCCCTTCTTTATGGACTTTTATTTTTAAAAACAAAGATAAATATATTAATCCTTTTTATGATGAAAATTCTCAAAGAGTTATTAAACCTAACTATGGATATTATAATATTAAATTGTGGTATAATTATTATTTAAGATATAATTATAATATTTTTAATAATACTTTTGCTTTGAAGGAAAATGATAAAAAAATCTACTTTTATGATAGTGAGTCTTATTATAATTATGTTAAAAAAGAAGAAGATAAAAATATTAAAAAATATAAAAATGCTTTAAGTGAAGTTTATAGTGTTTTGAAAGATAATGAAGAATTATTTAATCAATTATCTTCAGAAACTAAAAAATTACTAGAAAATCCAAATGCTTTAAACAAACCAAAATCCATTTTTTCAAATTTGACTGAAAAATAATATAAAACCAAAATAAAACTTCTTATTTATTATTATTTATTTATTAAAATAATCTTTAATTAATAAACCATAAAAATTATTAAAAAAAATAATAAAATATAAGAAAAAAAGTGAAAATATCAATGTTTTTATTTATGAGTTTGAGAAGTAAATATATCTTTTATCATTATTCCCAAAAGAAATAGATATCTTAATAATTATTATTTTCACTTCTTTTTCAAAAATCATTTAAATCTTTTTCATGGGAAAATTCTTTTTCATTATTTTTAAAATTTTTAAAATATGGTATTGGAAATTTTCTTTTGAATATTTATTTTTGTATTTAATCTATTTTATTTTAAGGAATTATCAATCTTTCTATAATTTAAAAAAAAACAAAAAATAAAAAGTTAATTGATTTCTTTATTAATTATTTTATATCATATCTTAACTTTCAAATTTAACTAAAAAATGTTTTATAATAATTCTATATATATTTCATCTTCAAAAAAAATAAAATTTAAATTAAAAAATGCGCCATCAATTATCTACATTATCAACAGATCAATCAGATGAAAATATAGACACAACTATTTCAATAAACAATGAAAATAATGAAAACATAAATCCTAACCAAAACAAAAATAATGTATTTGAAATAAAGCATAAGAATAAATTAATAAATCTAAAAGAAAAAAAAACATCGAATATTCAAGAAAGATTTTTTGGGAAAAACTTAATAAATTATAATAATAATGAATTAAATGATACAAATATAAATAATCTAAATGAAAAACAAGAAATATCTTTTTCAGTGAAATCAACATTTACTCTAAATAAGAATAATTTTTTATCTCAACCTTTAATACCAATTGAAAAATGTACTTTTGAACCTTATGAATTAGAACAAATAAATAATCCTCAATATTGTATAGAATATTCAAAGGAAATTTTTTCTTTTTTAAAATTAAATGAAAATATAAATATACCATTATATAAAAATACAATATTATCTAAAACTGAAATTTCAGAAAGATCAAGACAAAAATTAGTTGATTGGATAATTTCAGTTCATACTAAATTTAATTTATTACCAAATACATTATTTTTAACAGTAAATTTAATTGATAGAATGATAGAAAAAAAATCTGCATTTATAAAATCATTTCAATTATTAGGAGTAACTGCTTTACATATTTCTTCTAAATTTGAAGAAATTTATCCTCCTGAAATTAATGATTATATTTTTATTTCTGGTAATTCTTTTAAAAAAGAAGATATTATTAAAATGGAAAATAATATTTTAGATCTATTGAATTTTGATATTTTATGTATTTCACCTTATATTTTTTTAGATAGATTATATTTTATTTCTAGAGAAAATAATATTGATATTTATTATTTATGCTCTTTCTTTATTGAATTTAGCTTTTTAAGTATTGAAATTATGAAAAATAAACAAAGTTTAATTGTTGCTTCTATGTTTTATTTATCTTTAAAATTTATTTATCCTAAAAAAAATAATATTTGGGATTCTAAATTTCAAATTCATACTGGGTATAAAGAAAATAATATTAAAAAGGTTATTAAGGATTTTATTTGCTTTTTCAAAGCAAATATTAAAGATAAAAGAAATAAAATTAATCCTCTTTTTATTAAATATAATCATGATAAATTCGGAAATATTTCAGAAAAATATTTGGGGAAATATAAATAAAAAAATTATCTTTTTTATAAATAATTAATTTTTCTTTTGTTTATGATAAGATTATTTAATATATATAACTAATTATCAAAAGTTATTTTTTCAAATTAAAAACAAACTAAATTTTTCATTTTACAACAAATAAAAAATAAAAAAACTATATTTCCAAAAAAAATATAATTTGATTCATATTTTTGTAACAAAAAAATGTTTTTTTAATATTTTAATTTTTATTTTTATTTTGAGTTTTTTTCGTTTGTTTAAAAAAACTTTTATTTTTTTTTAATTTTTTTTCAGGTTTTGTTATATTTATTTTCTACGAATAAATTTTAAAAATTTTTTTATATTTAAACAAATCATTTTAGAAAATTAGATTAAATTTTATTGTTCTTTAAAAGTATTTTTGATGATCATAAATAATAATTTTGTCAATAATTTTAATAAATTTATTTCTTAAATAATTATTCAAAATATTATTTATTCCATAAATTATACTTTAAAACAATTTATAAAAAAACTAAAATAATTAAAAATTTTTAATTCTTCGGAAACGAACTAAATATAAATTAATATAAAATGTATATAACTTCAAAATTCCAAAATAAATAATATAAAATGAAGAAAATTTTTTCTTTATTATTAATTTCATTATTGGTCAATATTCTTGCTGATGAAAGAGTAGTACCTGACCATCGTTTCCCTGTTTCACAACAAGAACAAACTCAAAAACAACAACAAAAAGTACAACAACAGAAACACCAACAACCACAACAACAAAAACACCAACAACCTCAACAACAAAAAGTACAACAACCTCAACAACAAAAAGTACAACAACCACAACAACAAAAAGTACAACAACCTCAACAACAAAAAGTACAACAACCACAACAACAAAAACACCAACAACCACAACAACAAAAACACCAACAACCACAACAACAAAAAGTACAACAACCTCAACAACAAAAACACCAACAACCACAACAACAAAAAGTACAACAACCTCAACAACAAAAAGTACAACAACCTCAACAACAAAAACACCAACAACCACAACAACAAAAAGTACAACAACAAGAAGAAGAAAAAGTTGAAGAACAACTAAATGAATTACCAGAACAATTAAAAGAAGAAAACCCTTATGAGGTACCTCAACAAAATGTAGATAAAGAAGATTTAGTAGCTCCTGAATCAGGAATTAAAGATGAACAAGAATTAGAAGATGAAGGAACAAATGAAGAAGTAAGTTCAGCACTTTCATCATTATATGACAAATTAGTAGATGATCAAGAAATGATGGATAAACTATTCAATAAAGATCAAGATAATGATAAAGAAGATCTTGAAAATTTAGATAATAAAATTAATGAAAATAATAATGAAATTTTAATTCATGAATCGAATATAGATGGTAAAAATAATAAGAAAAATGCTCTTAATGATAGATTAACTGAAGTTGAATCTGATATTGCTCAATTAAAACAAAAAATTGAAGATGTCAAAAATAATGAAATTACTGAACAAAAAGAAATTAGTGAAGATGTTCTTAAAAAAAAAGAATTAATTGATGAAATTGCTAGAGCTCTTCATCTTTTAATGGAAATGGGAAAAAAAAGACCAAAAAGAAGACATGAAGAAGTTGAAGCTCCTGAAAGTGGTGTTGAAGAAGACCAAGTACTTCAAGAACCAGAAGAACCTCAAGAGCCACAAGAACCAGAAGAACCTCAAGAGCCACAAGAACCAGAAGAACCTCAAGAGCCACAAGAACCAGAAGAACCACCTAAGGCAGATGAACCAGAAGAGCAATATAAGCCAGAAGAAGATGAAGAGGGAGGAGAAATGGAATTAAGTGAAAAAGAAAGAAGAAAAGCTGAGAAAGAAAGAAGAAAAGCTGAGAAAGAAGCAGAGAAAGAAAGAAGAAAAGCTGAAAAAGAAAGAAGAAAAGCTGAGAAAGAAGAAGAGAAAGAAAGAAGAAAAGCTGAGAAAGAAAGAAGAAAAGCTGAGAAAGAAGAAGAGAAAGAAAGAAGAAAAGCTGAGAAAGAAGCAAATAAATTAAATAAACACAAACAAAAACAATTATCACAAGATCAAGAAGAAGATGATGGAAGATTACATTGGAATTTGAATACTCCATTCGGAACATATGGAGCATCAATGTCAAAGAAGAATCCTTTATCAAAATTATTTTCATTAATCCAATCAAAAAAACCACATAATGTAGAGTTAGCAATAAATATCCTTAAAAATGTAATAGGTAAATTAAAGCATGAAATAGCAGATGAAAATGGAGAACTTAAAGATGATTCATTTGAGGAATTAAAAGATTTAGAAGATAAATTACATGAATCCGAAGAATTAGCAGAAATATTAAAAAAAGAAGTGGAAAATGTAGAAAAAGAAATTTCTGAAGAAAAAGAAGACCTTGGAAAATTAAATGAAAATATTATGGACTTTAATAAAGAAAGAGAAAATAAAAATATGAGAGGAAATGGAAGATTAGAGAGATATATGAAAGATAAAGCTAAAAGAGATGAACAAAAAGAAATTATTGATGAAATTAAAGAAATATTTAATGATAAAGTTTTACCTTATGAAGATTCTTTCCCTGATGCTGTTCAAGAATTAGATAAAGTAACAAAAGAGTTAAAAAATTAAATACAGTATTCTTATTTATTAAGTGAAAATTTTTAATTTTTTTGTATTAAAAATGTTAAACAAAATATTTTTTTATTTTTCAAATAATTGAATATAAATGAAAAAAATTTAATATAATTATTTCAACAATTAATATTTGTAATAAAAAATTGATTAAATAATAAAAAATAATTAATTTTTTTCTTTATTTATTAAAATGGAAATTATAAAGATTTCTTAATTGAGCATCTTCATTTTTTTTTAATTCATACATTTGCATTAACTCATCATATTCTTGTTTAGCTTGTAACAATTCATTATTTAATCTTTCTTTATCAGCAGTTAATTGATTATAAGTTTCTTGTAATGACTTTAAATTAGATTCAACCAATTTTTTATTTTCTTTAATTGATTCTAAATTATATTTTGCAGCTAAATTTTCTTGAATTGCTCTATT